>SJYQ01000348.1:49111-94592 GCA_006410935.1 Redunca redunca | reverse complement strand
CTACCCACAACCCTCCCCAACCCCAAACCTAAATAAAAAGATAGTGAGGACAATGCATGAGTGTGGGAGACACACACACACACACACACACACACACACACACACACACACACAGAGCTTCCTTTCAGCCAAAGAGCTGCAAAACTGCTCCCTGGAAGGACGACAATTGGCTGCACCAATCCAGGCTTGGTGGCCCAAGGTGATGGCTGGAATCATGTGAGACTGGTAAAAATCCAGGGAGAAAATATTTCACCGTCAGCCCTTGCCCAGGTCTCCAGTGAACTGCTTTTCGTTCTACGAAATCCCCATTTCCACTCAGGTAGGCTGTGGCTTCTGGGGCTTAGGGACAGGCTTCCCATGGCCAAGAGACAGTGGCAGGGAGGAGGAGAGCAGGAGGGCAAAGCCTTCAGAGAGGGCCTGGGGAGGGATCCCTGCCCTTGGCTAATGGATCCGAGTTAACTCCTCCACCACCTTGATCAGGTCATCCGCAGTGGCCTCTCGCTTCATCCCGCTGCCATCGTCATACTGCAACAAGGAAAGGGGAGGAGGAGAGGCCGTGAGGGCTGAGAGCGGGCTCTCCCTCCCTGGGGAAGGGGACGCCCACAACGGTACCCTGTGCCACACTGCCGTGGCAGGGGCAAGAACTCATCATCAGAAGCCTGTGCTTCTCCTTGGGGGTCCAGGTGAGCAGGGTCTGCTGACAGCAAAGCTGCCTAGAGGCTGCCACCCAGTATAAAAATCCACCTCCATCCAGCTGTTTGCCAGAGGCACCACCTCCAGTGGGCAATACCCTGAACTCCAGCACCATGGCAACTCCTCTTCCCTGCAGGATCCTGGCCCTGCCCTCTTTCCTAAGGATGTGCCAGGGATCCCAGACATGCCCGAAGGTGCCCTCATTGCTAAAGTTACAGTGCTTGGTGCCTGGTGGGGGAATCCACGAGCCTCAGCCTTATCTCCTTGCCCTCGGACACTACCTTTCCATGCGGGTAGAAGAAAACTTTAAAAAGGGCTCTTGGCACATGGGAACCAAGGGAGGGAAGGCTTCCTGGCGTGCCTGACCTGCAATGGACTTGAGTCACTGGCCCCGGGGCTGCACCCTGCACAGTGGCACAGCTCACCTGTAGGTTTGCCACAACTTCCTGCATCTTGGGCCGGCTGATATCCAGGAAACTCTCAATCAAGTCACCATCGATGAAGCCAGTGGCTGGTTCTGTCTTTCGTTCAGTATGAAAGGATCTCCAAGTGGACAGGTGAGTTAAGGAATGTGCTGATCATTTGGAAATAATAAATACCCTCTCCAAAGTCATCCCTACCTCTGTGCACAAGACCACAGTCTGAAGCAATTATCAGGAAGAGAACAGAAAACAACAGGTTCAACTAAACATCACAGCTGTTTGGACAGTTTTGCAATTTCAAAGGCCTATAAACTGTTACCTAATCCAATGATCCTCTCAACCACAATAATCGTCAAAATAACATTTTAAAAATTACAGGGATTTCCCCTGCAGCCCAGTGGTTAAGAGTCTGGGCTTTCAATGCCGAGGGCATGGGTTTGTTTAATCCCTGGTCAGGGAACTAAGATGCTGCAAGCCACAGAGCAAGAGCAAAAACAATTAAAAAATTAAAATTTTGAAAACAGATAGAATACACATGACTCTTAGTTCAGAGCATGGACATGTATAGATGTTGTTTTTTTAACAAGTGCTCCACGCGAACTGGATACTTGCCTAGGAAGAACCGCTCTTTAAGTCTAGCCTTCACAGATTAATAAACTGAGGCTCAGTGAAAAAAGAGATGTGCCTAAAGTCCTGCGGGTTAGCAAAACACCAACAAGTCAGCCTACCTCCTCCCTCCTTGGCGAGAGCTGGTTCATCCTGCCTTACAACAGACTTCTCAGCAGAATCCCCTCCAGAGCCCAAGGGCTCCTTGTCCCTCTCCCATAATAAACAAACTTCCAGTAGTACTTGGATCCTCAATGTCCAGGGGGCTTCTGGAATTTACAGCTTCTTTGCTTTTCCCCTCCTTTTCCATTTAGCCTCTCTATCGAGGGTCCTAAAACACCGCTGCCCCTAACAAGATCTCTGAAAGGATGTTCTAAGTTGTGATCTAAACTTAGGTCTGACATGCAAGGCCAGAAAGGTCAGAAGCAGACACAGTGCATGAACATCAATGTACATTTTCAAGATGAACCAGTAAAACTGGGAGATAAGTGCATGGGGGTTCATTATACTCACACGATTCTCTCCACTATTGTGTGCTTGAAATATTCCATGAGAAGTTTTTATGTAGCCTGTTCCCCATTGGAATCTAGTCAAGACATTTTCTAGAGGGACAAACTTCCACAGGCTGCTCACAGTAATGTGCACTCTGCCTGGGCCAGGCAATGTTTTTGAGCAAGGGGGCACCTCTGGGAAGGATATAAGGAGTGCTCAATCTTGCCCACACTTTTGATGACTTTATTGAGTCGATTCTGCATGTCCAACAAGAGGTTGTACCAGCTCTCTGACAATGAGGTCACCAGGCCTAAGGAAGCAAAGGAAATCGAAAGCTACAGGGCACTCCAGAGCCCACAGCGATCACTGCCTGCCAAGGGGAGCCCAGGGAGGAGGACGGACGAGCCAGCCACCGACTCTCGAAACCCTGCTCTCCCCTGGCCCTGGGAAGGAGGGCTGCGTCGGAGCACGCCCCACGGGGCCACCCTTACCAATCATGCCATTGACCGTGCCGAAGAGCACCGAGCCCTGCGTGGGCGTGGAAGTCTCGCCCAGGTTCTGCATAACCAGAGAGCCGTGGCAAAAGACGTTGACGAACTCGCCCAAGTGGAAGAGCCCAACCTCCTGGAGGTGTTGCCGCTCCTCGTCCGTGGTGGCAGCGCTGCAAGGGGTGCAAGACACTCACGACCCAGGCCTCCTGTCCCCCCAGAAGGGGCCCCAAGGACCACGTGCAGTGATGGACAGACTCCCTGGTGGGCCCACCCACTCCACAGAGGAGCCGGCCTGAAAAGGCTCATCCATCTCTGCAGCCTGATTCTCTCACAGATACCCTCTACCCCTATGAAGGGGCGCATGCGAGCCTGTGAGGGCCCTGTGTCCTCACCTACCACAGGCCACTCCCACAGCTGGCCACTCACCTATCCTTCTGACACACAAACAAGTTAAAGGCATTTTCAGCCCCCAGAAAATTGTCATCATCCAAGATTTCCACAGCACTCATCCAGTTGGGGTTAAAGTCTCGAGCAATCTTAAAAAAGACAAAATACAAGAGGGGAAAAACAATCAGCAGTTTGCATGCAAGCCAGTGCTGGGACTTGGCCAAGTGCCTGCCCTGCCTGTGTTTAACAACCACCCCTCTAGAGAGTCTCCCCTTTGCCTGGCCAACACAGTCCTGAAACAGGGCCTACTCAGAGTTCAAGTTGGGGGTCTCTAAAAAGACTGAACGGATGCACAATGCGTGCTCCAGGGATGAGGTTTCCGCCCACACTGGGCTTCATCACCCCTCACCGCCAGCTTAAGCAAGCCGACTGCCCACACCGCCCTACCTCTTCGAAGTTGCCCTCCATGGGCTTGTAGGCCAGCAGCAGCACCGAGCGCATCAGGTCGCCCACCAGGATGAAGTCGCCCTTGGTCTTCAGGTAGAGCGCCATGATGTTGTTGTAGTGGTTGCACTCGGTGCGCAGCTCCTTCTCCGTCGTCCACTCATAAAGCCGCACCTGGGGGGGCGGGGGCCAGCGCGTTTCTCTCAGCCCCAGGGGCCTTCCATCTGCTGCACCACTTACCCAAGTGCAGTGTGGGGTGTGAAATGGTTTGCTGTGGAACTTGCATGAGCATTTGTAATTATTATATATTCATGAAAGATGAATACAGAGTGAGCACATGAAACAATACTACAAAGTCTTCCTTTATATTAAAAAAAAAAGTCAGGATAAAGAAAAATACTAAGTAAACAGTAATGCAAGTAACACTATAGAAATGACAAGAGATGGTTTTGTGACTGAAGTCTGGTAACTGTCTACAGAAATATCTCTAGAAAGAGAAGATCCATTTCCAATTTCCTGATCAGAAAGAAACAAGATCACCTCCCACCAAACTGCCCTTTCTGAACCCTTCTCAAAACACATACATCCCTGGCACCTTTTGGTGGACATCCAATGAGCAAAGAAAACAGAACAGAAAAATCCAACAGAAACTTACTCTAAAGAACTAGTCTCTGGCCACCCCTCTACCCAAAGGGGAAACAAATATCCCTTTTCTCTTCGCTGCAATGTTTCTTCAGTTATAACCATATCTTCAAAAGAACGAAGATGCTTTACGATCAACAGACAGATGAACAGATACTCGGCACGGCCCAGTCCCAACAGATCCTTCAGGGTCCAGGCAGCCCCACCCACACCTCTGCACATACAGACACTCCTGGGAAGAATACATTAAGCCATGATTTCTCAGGATGTGTCCAAAGAACCCTAGCTCCACCGGTGTGCACTCCAAGGCTCACTCGTGATAATCACAATGGCTACCACACCTCCTGTTCTGGGTCAAGTGAGCCCAGACCACCACAGATTAGGATAAGCCCAGTTGGCCTGGGCTTCCAGACTTCCAAGAGTGGGGTTAAGAAGCAGCAAATGCAAGTAAACATTCTGAGCCCTTCCTGCAAATTATGAAACCTAACTGTGGGAACCCCTAACTTAGGAGCAAGTCAGACAGAAGTTTGAGTAACACTACTTGGGCTAGGGTTTGAATAAAGACAGTCTTGTGGGACCGAGCCCTTGAACCTATGACAGCTGACTCCAACTCTGGGTAGCTAAAGTCAGAATTCAAGTAAATTATAGGACCCCCACTTGGAAAACTGATCGTCATAGGGATAAAAACTCCTCACACATGGTGTCAGAAGTGTTGTGAGTAAAGGTACAGTTTTCGCTTACTCTCCAAACCTGCTCCACTCACAATCTTCCTCCATCAGTACATAGCAAAACCATCTGTTACTGAGGCCAGAACTCTTGACCCTTTACTCTCTTCTCGCGACTCATCTTCAAGCCCTCAATACTAACATCTGCGGAGTCTGACTGCCCTTCAGCTCCTCGGTCAGCACATGCCCCCAGCACCGTCCACTGCACTCTGGGCCATCACTAGAGCCTCTGAGCTGACCTCACTGCTCCTACCCCTGGTCTTCTACCACCCTCTCCAAGATGTGCAGTGAGCTTTTCAAAATGTTGCTGCAGGGACTCCGCTGGAGGTCCAGTGGTTAAGAACCCACTTTCCATATAGCAGGAACCAACACAATATTGTGAAGCAATTATCCTTCAATTAAAAATAAATAAATTTAAAAAGGAAAAGAATCCACCTTCCAATGCAAGGGACATGAGTTCGATCCCTGTGGGGAACTGAGATCCCACAAGCCGTAGAGCAACGAAACCCCCCACCCCCTGCCACCACAACTAGAAAGCCCGCGCCTACAACAAAAATCCTGTGTGCCACAACTAAGACTGAACACTGCCTAATAAGTAAACCAGCATCTTATATATATATACATATATATATGTATATAAAATACATACTTATATATATATATAAAAATTACAGTCATGTCATGCATTTGCTCGAACCCTCTAGAGGTTCCCATCCCCTCGGAGTAAAACCCGAAGTCCTTACAAACCCAAAGCACACAGCCTATCTGGTTCTGCATGTGCTAGCTCCCGGCTGCCTCTCCGACTTATCTCCCAGCACCCAGCACTGCCTTCCCATGCTGGGTGCAGGCCGGCCATGGACTCCTGTCACTTGTCTTCTTCCAGATCAAGGCATGGCTGGCTCTCTCCTCTCCCTCAAACATCCACCCAAAAGCCACTGTGCAAACCCTCCTGAGCATATGACAAAACAGCGCCACCTCCCTGCTCGCGCTGGTACCCTGTCAGCTTCTTGTCCTGTTTTGATTTTTCACAAGGTACTTCTCATCATACATACACATATATATGCTATTTGCTCACAGGCCCCAGGAGGCTAGCTCTTTGTCCAGTTCATCTACTGCTGCATCCCCACTACCAAAACAGTGCTTAGTATACTTCAAGTGCTCAGTTAGTACTTCTTGAATGAATGTCAAGTTAAAGTAGTTAAGGGGACGTCCCTGCTGGTCTAGTGGTTAAGGCTCTGTGCTTTCACTGCAGAAGGTGCAGGTTAGATACCTGGTCTAGGAATTAAGATCCTACATGCCGCAAAACACAGCCAAAAAATAAAGCAAGCTGCTTTTTCTTTGGAAAAAAAAAGAAGTATTTAAGCAATGCTTCTCTAGTCTTGATCTTCTCAGAATCTTTCATATGCTACAATGCACTGAGAAGCTTCTAAGCGGAAGATACAGGATACACCAAGTCCCAAATTTGTTTGACCATGTATAACTTTTTTTTTGGCAAGGGAGGAGGTGGAGTCATGCCAGAAGAAAAGTGGAGAATTTCACAGGCCTAGTATTTCAGGGGTTTACTCAGGATGAATGCAGTCTGGTCCGTTCTGTCCCACGGAGATGAAGTGTTCTCATCCCATGACACATTCTGAGTGCAGGGACCACAGTTCTTACCCTCTTCTCAATTCCCGCAGAACAATACGTACAGGGCTTCACAGAACCAAATCTGGTGTCTGGTCCAACCCCAGCTCTCCATATTCCCAGCTCCATCCTCTGTACTCGCTACTCTGTTACCCTTAAAATTGTGACACACATGCAGTTCAGAAAATGCAAGGAAACCAGGCTCTCTGGACGGAGGTGTGAGGCCTGAGGCCACAGGGAGGGCTCACCGTGCTGTTGATGCTGGCTAACAGCTTCCCGTTAAACTCTACCATGGAGTACACAGCCCCCTTCACCTCCTTTTCAGCCACAGTCTGTAGTTTTCCTGGGGGAAAAAAGATACCCTTCAGTCTCCTTCATGAGCCCACACTTTAACTCCCCGCCCCCGCCCAGCTCTAATTCCTGCCCCGCCAAACACCTCATTTCAAAGCAGAGAATATAGAGTCCATATATACTGGGGTTAACCACCTCTAAAAGTGTGGGCCCCCACATAATATGCAGCAATTCCAGACAGCGCTCAGGTTCTGCCTCCCACCTGGGACTCCGGATCTTCCCTCAGGATGGAGACCAGACTCCACCTCAGCCATCTAACCTGAGGTCTGGGGGCTGACAGCTAGTCTTCAGAGCCATCATGGGCAGGGAGATGAGAAGATACAGAAACAAACACCAAGTGCTGATGCTGGGAAGAGGGCCCAAAAGGCTGACAGCCGAGTGGAGTGCACTCCACGGAGTCCTACCAGAGTTCCTAACTCTCATTCTGGTCGCCCCTCCCTTTCTCTTCCTTTCAAAGAGTGAAAAAGGAAGAAAAAAAGGGCAGATTTTATTTGTGCTACTGCTCACATACTCCAAAACTCATTCAGACCATCAAGAGCTTAAGAGAGAAACATCTTGAATCGTGTGTCACTGCAATTAACCCAAGTCCTTCTGCATAACTAAGGCTGAAACCTAAAACTGTCTGTCTGCTTCCTTTCCCAGTTTTTAAATTTCTCAAAAGCCAGAGACTGTGTCCACTTACCATCTGAATACTGAAAGACCACGATGCGACCCTGCTTGGGCTCGGCCTCCTCTGGGTACACCATGGCTGTGCCCACGATGAAGTACGTGTTGGGGTCTTTGCCCAACTTGCAGGAGACCAGGCTGAGGGCATACTCATTCTGCAGAAACTGGTGGGCATGAAGCACTAGAAGAAGAATAGTAGAGAGGTGACTGACTGACGACCCCCACGCACGCGTGCCTCTGCACTTCTGTGAGGTCCACAGCTCAGCTTGGAGCACAGTACAGAAGGCATCTGCCTCCTGCTATTCCTCCTCGCCAGCCTATTCTGACATGAGGAGGCCCAGTACTCTGAACTCACAGCCAACTCTGAGGCCCCACCCTTTCTTTTCCTCCTAGGATAGTCTGCCAGTGTCTATCAAATTCTGGAATACAGCAGAGCCCAGAAGAGCCTAGTTTAGGGAGGACGTAGGTACAGCATGACAGAAAGCTCATTTGCACCTTCAAAGGTGTGCTGGTCAATGATAAGGAGGTTATGCACCTCCACCTCTTCTCCAAAGGAGGTCTCGTGAGGGGCTGTGCTGCTGGAGAACAGCTTGCTGGAGCTGACGCTGCTGGACAGGGCCTGGGAACAGAGAGAACACACATCACCCCTCTCAAAAGAACGGGTGCTGGGACAGCAGTGTGAGCATCAGACAGATCAGAGAACAGAGGCAGAGTTTGAACAAGAAAAACTTGAGGCTGGCCGCCTGCACAGAGCCCAAGTGCAAAGGGCTTCAGAGAGGACACAGGGACTGAGGCTAAGGATCCAAACTCGATATGGAATGGACACAGCAGTCCAAAACACCGCCAGAATCTAAGGGCATTTAAGAGCACTAAAACAGTGATGCTAAGTCAATCAAGAAAGCTAACAAGAAACCCAGGCGACCTAATAAAGTGACAGGCTTCCACCTCTCTCAATGGGAAGGGCAGGAAACCACTGCAAATAAAAACGAATACATAAAGACCTACTCTGGATTAAGGGAAGAAGTCAGACCACGGATGTCTGCAAGCAAGAAAGGCAGAGAATACGTGGAATAAAACGACCAGCTAACATCTCCACTGGGCCTGTGATGTGCGGCTCTAGACGGTCCATTATCATTTCGCAGATGATAAAACTGAAGCTGCCCAAGGTGACACAGTGAGCCACGAACCCTGGAGCCAGTTCTGTCCGACTCCAAGTCCCACGCTCTTACTTACAGCACGACGCTGCTACCCATATCCGACACAAAGTACCCAAAATGATAATAAGATGAGAGGAATTATTCATCAGGCAAGGGCACCAAGTAGCAAAATGACTGAAGACACAGTTATTCAAAGTTCTTCTCAAGACTCTACCGAGGTGACCAAATCCAGCTCCCTGCCTATTTTTTTAAGGTTTTACTGATAGCCCAGCTACGCCTACCTGTTGTCTACAGACACCTTTGTAACGGCCGAGGCGAGTAGCTGTGACTGATATCATGTGACCTGCAAAGTCTAAAGCATCTACTATCCAACCCTTTCCGAACAGTCTGCCGCTGCTCTCACACCACTGTTCTTCGTCCACTGCCCTCACCTGGGTGCTGGCGCTGGGCCTCAGAGCAGTTGTGCCCCCACTCGTGTCCTGGACTTCGATGCGGCTGGAGAGAACCCCAAAGCACTGGGATACCTCCTGATAGCAGATCTTCCTACAGAACAAGCATGGAAAAGCAGGGCCCCTCAGGAAAAGGCTGAAGCGCTGCATGCCAACCCCAGGGCCCCCTCCCTGGCAGCTCCCCTACCCTGCCCCTCACCTGGGAGATTCATATAGGGGAACCGTCCGAATGTGCAGCTTCTGGATCTCGTCGATGGTGCCAATTGTGAGGGTGCTGTTGTTGGCCAGTGCCAGGCTGGAAAGAAGGTTCTGGGTTTAAATTGAGTACACCCAAGGAAGAAAAGGCTTCTATGAGGCAACTCCATAAGAGGAAGAAAAACAAGGCAGAATTACACTAGTTTACTACAGGGCAGTCATTCTCAACTACAGCTCTCTGTTAAAACACACCTGGAGACCAGCCCCACCTCTCAAGATTTTATTTAATTGGTCTGGTTGGGCCTAGGCTGAGATTTTAACAGCTATCTGTTTAACACTAACATGTAGCATTCGGATATAGAACAGTGATTCTCGAACTATTAAACCACGCTGGCATCAAAACGACCTGGGGAGCTTGTGAAGCTAAGACTGCTGGCCTTGCCCCTGGAGTTTCTGATTTGGTGGGTCCATGGGTGAGGCCTGAGAATGTACATTTCTAACAGGGAGTTCCCACGTAGTGCCACGGCTGCAGTGAGAGAGCCACTTTGAGAATCCCTGCTCCAGGGGAACGCATAACGAAGCTCTGCCACAGGGACTCTGAAACTTGACCAATCACTTGAATTGCCTAAGAGGTTTTCTAAAAATACAGATTCAGATCTGGGGCCCAACCCTGGATCTACCAAAGCAAACTCTAAGAAAGATTCAAAAACAATTCAGGACATTTAAAAGTCTTACAAGGTATTTCTACTGCAGGTCTGCAAATCTCTGTTCTATACATCCCATCTCAGCCAGCCACTGGCTTTGTCACTGGAGAAAGGCTGGAGGGGAAGGGTCATCATGATGCCTTCCATCCTGGCTCTCACTGAAGAAAGAAAAAGAGGCTCACCTGTCAGGATAGCCATCTGAATTGAGGGGACACATGTAGTTCACTTCCTTGAGGTTGACATTGGAGAAGACCAATTTGTGGTTGCTGCTGTAGATGACAGTGGGGCGGTCGGAGCAAGCAAAGACGTTGGTGGTTGAAAGAGAACGGAAAGTTCTCAATACCGTGGGCTGGGTACCCAGAGTCACCTTCTTACGGTCGCTCAACAGGCCTACAGAAAGAACAGCATCAGGAGAAAAACAGAAACAAAACAGGACAAACAGCTGGACTGTGAAGGTTCGAAAGCTGTACCCTGAAGCTAAGAACTCTGCCAACTCCAATACCCCAGATTCTCCAAAGCGCCCCTCACCTGACGCACTCGTCTCACCTGTCTCGATGTTGAGCCCAAAGTAGAAGAGTGCTCCGTCTCCCAAGGCACAGAGGAGGTAGTGGCTGCTCTCAAAGGTGGTCATCAGGATGGAACGGGGAATGATCTCTGTGAGAAAGACGTACATTGAGCACTCGTTCCAAATCCTGGTTCTGATCCGAACTCAGGCCTTTAAAAGAAACACCCTCCTCCCCCCTCAAAAAAGAAACACACCTCCACCCAGCATCTCTTTGTGCAGTAGCTCGAAAGAGGGCAGCTTCGCAATTCGGGCTGAGATGTCTGTCCAGAGGCCAATGGCACAAAGAGGGGACATTCCATTGCTGTCTCCTAGAGGGGTAATGTCCAAGCAGGCCACTTCGTGTTCCATTTCTGTGTGGCTAAACAGAGAAGAATATGGCAGAGAAAGGACTCCAGGGATCAAAGAAGTCCTAGAGAAGAGGGGAGGGCAGAAAGAGCAGAGACAGAAACACACCTGATCTGCCGGAGCTCCTGAGGATGGATCTGCAGGTAGTAGAGGGCCCTCCCCACGGCGACTACTACCTGGCTGCTGTTGCAGGAGGCCACGCTGATGTTCTTGCCCTGAGGCTCCTTCCACTCACTGACCAGTGCTTTGGGCTCTTGAGAGACCAGCCTCACAGATGCTGAAGTGATCTAGAGAAAAAAGAGCCATGTCTCCAAGCCCCTTCAGGGATCTGCACAGAGGTGAGAAGGTGGTAAATGCTGCCCTCACGGAACCCTAAGAATAAGGTATGAAGTCCTCCTCTGCTATATAGATAGATTTTTCCAAGTTCCGTAATGACTGATTACATGAAGATGTCATTTTAAACTGAAGCCTTGAAGAAGACTGGCTTCAAGCAGTTACAGCTCATATACCTACAGTCCGAAAAAGAGAAGTTATGTCCTGTTTCACTCTCATTAAGGCTTGGGTATCACAAATGGCACCCTATGGAAAGGTATCGATGGAGCAGGACCCTGTTTTTCTCAACCCCAAAATCAGATCTCTAAAATATCCAATTTCTGGGAATTCCCTGGTGGTCTAGTAGTTAGGAGTCTGCATTTTCACTGCCAAGGGCACAGGTTCAATCCCTGGTCAAGGAACTAAGATCCTGCAAGCTGTGTAGCACGGCCAAAAGAATTGAAAATATCCAAGTTCTTTACTATGCATGAACCATTAAAATCACATAAAATTCTTTAGTAAATATCAATATATCTTATTTATCAAAATTGAGTTTCTACTTAAAGACCTTTAGAATTGTAAACACTATGGGAGATGCAGAAAAATACCACAAGCTATTACTGATACTAATGAACTACAGTGGCATTACATAATACTCCCTAGAGTTATCAGCCTTTCCATTTGGTAAAGAAGCCCATCATTAGCAAAAACTGAGCTGGCATAAAATAGGAAATCAGCTTTTGAAGGGTCTGGTCCAATACAAATTACAAAACCAGTGCAGCAGCATATTTTTGAAAATTTAAAAAAAAAAGAGGAAGGTCCTTGAATAAGATATGTCAGCTGGGGCCAGAATTCAGGTCCCAGTTAGAAAACACTGACAAAGCAATGAGTCAGTATCTGGGCACTTCCCACACTTGTTCAACAAAGTGACAGACCTTCCCTCTGGTTTTTAACTAAACCCACCACTGCCTGTTGGCTAAAAGGAAGACCAAGAGAATAAAACAATGGAGACAGTTCAATAATCCTTAGGCCCTCAAGTGCTACAGCCACTACAGGCAAATACTAACTCTGCTCAGTGTGGAGAGCAGCTCCAGAGGTGAGGAGGGTGTGCAAAAACCAAGAGCATCACGGTCACTCCCAACTTAAGCCTGCCAGGTCCTGAGAGGTGGGCAGACATCAGGCTCTCATGGCTAACAAGTACAAAGGGCTATATGATCCCCATTATCACACAAAAAGTTAAAATAAGTATCTGAACAGAGTTAGAACTCTAGTTTTAAGTAGTGCACTGGAAGTGCTATCAAAAGTCATATAGGGATGGTAGCATATGACTAATCTTTTTCTTCTTTGTGCTTTTCAGTATTTTCCCAATAAGCATATATTACTATTAAAATGAGTGGGAAAATGTGTCTCAGATGACAGGATACAGCCATCCCTCAGTACCTGCAGGGGACTGGTTCCAGAATCTCCAGTCAATATCAAATGCACAGATGTTCAAGTCCCTCATATAAAATGGAACAGTATTTGCTTATAACCTACTCACATTCTTAAGTGCACTTTAAATCATCTCTATATATATAATCATCTCTATAATACCTAATACAATGTAGTGTTAGTCGCTCAGTCGTGCCTGATTCTTTGTGACCCCGTGGACTGCAGCCCACCAGGCTCTTCTGTCCATGAGATTTTCCAGGCAAGGATACTGGAGTGGGTTGCCATTTCCTTCTCCAGGGGATCTTCTCAAGCCAGGGAGCGAATCCAGGTCTCCTGCACTGCAGGCAGATTCTTTACTGACTGAGCTATAAGGGAAGCTACAATACAACATACAATGTAAATACTATGTAAATAACTGTGAATACAATGTAAATGATATGTAAACAGTGGCTGGTGCAAAGCAAATTCAAGTTTTGCTGTTTGAACTTTCTGAAGCTTTTTTCCCCCAATTTTTTATTTTTTTGGCTGCGCCAAGTGGCTTGCAGGATCTTAGTCCTCGGACCGGACATTGAAGTCCAAGTATCGAGTCCTAGCCACTGGACCTCCAGGGAATTCCCACTCCAAATACTTCTTATCATGGTTGGCTGAGTCCATGTATGCAAAACCCACAGATAAAAAGGGCCGACTGTACATACATTTGCAGAAGAAAATTAAAACTAAGAGGAGTAACTCCAAAGTTAGAAAAAGAGTTACATTGATCTCAGTAATGGGTGATGACTGCTGCCGCCACTAAGTCACTTCAGTCTAAGTCACTTCAGTCGTGTCTGACTCTGTGTGACCCCACAGACGGCAGCCCACCAGGCTCCCCCATCCTTGGGATTCTCCAGGTAATTTCAATTTTTTTCCAGGCCTTTTTACATTACTTTTAGAGCCATAAAAATTGACTTTTAAAATCCAATGGTGCTCTGTACTGCACTCCAGGTCAAACTGATGCATAAGTGGGGCCTGCCCTTTCCTCAGTTACTACCTGGATAAGTTGTTGATGAGCCACGTTGCCACAGAAGAAAGTCTGCTGATCGTCCACAAAACCCATCAGTTCGGTTTCTTCCACTTCCTCTCCGTTTAACATGAGAACTCTGCAGCAGAAGGGAAGGCTGGGGTTAGCTGGACCAGCTGCCCCACCTTGCAACCTTTACATGGATGCTTGGAGCTGACTCGTCTTACCTTGTCTGGCCCACAAAAGAGAGCACCAAAGTATCATCGGTCTCCCGGTTGGGATCAGACCTCAGTGGCCACAGGCCTGGAACACAGATCAAAGATTAAGAGGCACAGCACGGACCAACACTTGGCTCCACATGGTCTAAGGAAGGAGCAGCCTAACCCCACAGAAAGAACAAGAAACTCGGAGTCAGTCCTAAGATGAAATACCCACTCTGTTCCTCCCTGGCTTCAAGACACTGAAGAAGTTTGGTATTTTTTAAACTGTTTGAGCTTAATATTTCAAAGCTTTTCATTTGGGGGCTAGGTTGGAAGGAAAGGTATAGGGGTGAGACTACATTGATTTTAGATGGGATAATTTCTACGACTCAAAGTCAAATTTTATTTTTTAAATATTTAATACAGAAGTCTCACTCCTATAATTCTACTAGCCCCCAAATAAGTAAACAATCACAGTTTATCCCTCCAATTCTTTTCAATAGATAAATACTATATTGCAAGCCAACACAGTAGCCTCTCACAAACTGTCTACACATTTTTTTTTCATCTAATATATGTCTGAGTCCTTATCAGAACCAAACAGTTCCTTGTTTTTGATCTCTGCATAGTATTTAATTTTACGGATGTACTAGTTTACTAGCAAGTTCCCACTGATGGATGCTTTTTCAGTATTCTGCCATAATATACAATACCACAATGAATAATCTTGTATTTATGTCATCTTATACATATGAAAGTCTATGGGTCAGATGCCCAGAACTGGGCTTGCAGGGTAAATCAGCTGTAATTTCAATAGACACTGCCAGTGAGCATGCCCATTCCTCACAGCCTCACCAACACAGACATTGTCACACTTGGATTTTGGCATCTGGTAAAGAATAGTATCACTATTTTGTTTTGATTTGATTTTTCTTATTATAAGTTAGGCTTGTTATCTGTCCATTCATGTACTCTGTCAATTTGGGGGCAGGAAGTTTGGTGGTCTTTCTAGAAATTTTTTATCAATTAGACAGATTAGGCCTTTGTGTATAAGATGAACTACAAATGTTTTCATTTAATTTACCATTTCTTCTAACTTAGCTTATAGTGTTCTGTTTCTGCCAAGCAGACTATTTTATGTTTATGTTGTTGAATTTATCAGTCTCCTTTTGGCTTCTTACTTTTGACTCTGAGTTTGAAAGACTTTCCCCACTGCAAAATTAGAAAGGAAATCACCAACTTTTTCTTCCAGCTTTTGCATGGCTTCATTTTTTTCACATTAAGTCTTTGATCTATTTAGATTCTACACATTGTGCAGTATGGACCCAAACTTATCTTCTCTCAAATGACTCTAATTATCCCAATACTGTTCATTCAAAAGAATCATCCTTAGCTTACTCAGTTGAGATACCGCCCCTATCCTACACTAAAGCCCCATATACAATTGTGTCTATTTCTGGACATTTGAGTTTGCTCATGGGACTCCTGCCGTGCACCAAAACCATACTTTTAATTTTTAAGGTTTAACAGTCCTTTTAATATCTGGTAGGACTAGACCCACCTCATTGTTCTTTTTTAAGTTTTTCCTACCTTTCCTTGCATCTTCTGCTTCACATTTGGACTTTGACTTGTCCAGGTCAAAGAAAAAAAAAAAACCTACTGATATTTTTTACTGAAATATATTTTAATATAAATATCAAAGAGAAAAAGTTTTATAATATTAATTTATAAGACCTTACCATGTCTTTTTCATTTGGTCAATGTATCCTTTCAATCCTTTAAGAGTATTTCAAAGTTTTCCTTAAATAAATTTTGCACAATTCTTGTTAAACTTATTCCGTGGTATTTTATCTTTTTATTGCTATTGTAAATTGCCTCTTTCCCTCTACTACACTTTCTAACTGACTGTGTTTCTACATGAAAGCTACTGATTTCAGTATATTAATTTTATATCCTACCTTAATGAGTTCTTACTGTCTCTAGCTATTCAATTAATTCTCGAGTTTTGTAGTTTTATGATCTCTTCCTAATTCATATATCTTTTTTTAATCTGTTCTCATCTTATTTTTTATATTCTAAATTACTTTTTTTAAGTTGTGTTGTATATACTACTTTGAATTAATTTTTGCCTTATGAGCCAATCTGATCATCCACTTCTTACAATAGGTGATTTTAGCCTATTTACATTTACTGATAGTAGATATCTGATATATCAGTTACTCATACAGATGTTTGACATTGAGTTCTATCATATTATTTTAGGTTATGTCTACGGTTTGTATATTAAAAAAGTCTTTCGCTATGTAGTCTGTCTTTGATCCTTTTGATCATTAGAGTTCGCCTGGAATTTAGGAAGATTTGTACTTCTATTCTAGAAGTTAACTTTGATATGTACCTCGTTCTATGACATTCTCAGTCTCCTCTTTCTTTAGTGATTCTATCAGTTCCCTTACATAAACAACATTAAATTTTCCACTAAATTGCCCATTCCTCTATTCCATTATCCAATTTTGGTCAATATCTTTTTTTTTTAAGTTTACTTTGAAACCTTTAAATACATTTAACCTTCCACCGCTTATCTGGCATTAAAACTTTTTTTTTTCTCTTCATTTGATTTGCATTCCTCTAGCTCCCAAGCATCTTCATGACATGTAATGAGGCCAAAGTCACTCAAATAAGATCTGCATCCTATATCCACCGAAAAGCTACCTTTGATGCCTGGCAAGTCAATGCTGGCATGCTCGTGGATTCCAATTCCGTTCCGGATGATTCGCAAGGAACCTTCCTTGAATGCCCCAGAGCAAGTGACCAGCTGCAAGTAGAGAAAAGGTTTCTAAATAACCCCTCCAGAGATGGGGCAACTAGACTGATGCTCAGAAAGTAAACAAGGTGTACCTAAATCCAAGCACCCTCTGCTGGGGAGCTAGGTTTGAGGATGCAGAATTAGCAGAGGGTAACCTCCAAAGTGTCTCAAATTTATCAAGCAGATAGGGCGCCCTAGTCCAAGAAGCAAAAGGGTCCTACCACTGCTCCCAGCAAATTTGTTTCCTTCCTGGGATCCTAGTTTACTAGAAAGTACACAAGATCTGGGGGAAGACACACTTGCCCTTTAGTAGTTACATGACATTGGACAAGCTGTTTAATCCTTCACGGCCTGAAGTTCCCTCACTTCTGAAATAGCCAAGAATCCATATCTAAAAGGGTACTGGGGTGATCAGAGATAATGTATGTAAAGTGCCCGGCAGACCAAGATAGGCACTCAATAAATGGCAGTAATTCTTGTATTTTTGGAATTAGTGAGTGAGGCTCTCAAAACTTATCTGCAGTGCACATTCCCCATTCAAGCTAAGCAGACCCAGGACACACTTTGAGTGGCCATACCAACTATCCCTTTCCAGGATGACCCCTTACCTGTCCCTGCCCCTGCCTCTCCAGGTCCACAACACACATGTCCACAATGGGTCCTAAATTGGTAAAGGTTTCCATGGCCACTACGTAGGAGCCTTGTTCATTGCTGTCAACATTGAGCTAAAAAAGAAAGAACAACTTTAGTCTTAGAATGCTCCAGATGCACCCTAGAGAGATAGTTATCATCCAGAAGAAACTCGGCCCTACTAGGCCTGCCTTTCCTGTGCTCTACTGGATGCTTCCAGAAGGGAAATGCTGACTAAGAGACATGGGTATCCTACAGGTGACCCACTAACCAGTCAGAAATTTCTAATCTGGCATCCCATGGATGGATTTCAGAGGAATAGTTTGGAAACTAATGTAAAAAGTTTGCAATGTATTTTCTGCAGAGAATGCTCAAATTCTCATATTCTAGAGGAGATAAAGTATATTAGACTATGATCTATTTGAAGGCAGAAGCTGGGTCTTGTTCACCATTGTATCCACAAAACCTTAACACACTGCTGAATGAACATTTAGGACAAAAAGCTAATCAAGGTAGGATGCTACATCAAGCAAGCAAAATGGTGTATAATAGGGATATGGATGAACTGAAGAAACTCTGAGTGGCACCAAACACAGGGGGAAAACTTGAGGAAAAGGAATGAAGACTGCAAAATAGAAGCCAGAAAGAAGAAAATGTCTTCTCACCTTCACAAGCTGGGAATCACCAAGGCGAGAACCGACAAACACAACACCATTGTCAAGGTACGTCAAGCACTCGGCAATAGAGGTCTAAAAGAAAATCAGTAGCATGAAAGACACCAGAAAGTACTTCACAAGGGATCCAGACACCATCCTATCCATCTCTCAGACCTGTGCCTAGAGAAACAACAACTGCAGCCATGGTCCCCAGAACAAGTCTCCATTTCAAATCCGCAGGTAACACTCAAGGAATGTTTCTAAATCCCTGAAGTTTGTGACTCTTCCTTTATCGCATCCCTATAGTCAGAAACATCTGTAATTTGTCTTGCAGGTGCCTGATCTAAATGACCATTTTAATCCCAACAGCTCCAAATAGCTAGAGACCTCTAAAATTCACTAAGTTGTTCTTAACAGTACTATTTTGGAATGTCCTCCCATAAATGACTATCAGCCCTAGATTAACCTTTAATTCTATAGTGTATCTTTCTGTTTCTCTTTTTAATACTTGAGGTAGCACCCCACTGCTTGTGAGATTCTCTAGAATCTACTCATTCCAAAACTAACGCTTACAGCGGGACTGAGCATTTGTTGTTCGGTGTCAACTCATGTAATTCCCAGTGGCAGTTTGGGACCACACATCTGGGGTCACCAGGCACCTAGCAGAATGTAAAAGAGTAGGGACAAGGCCCACCTCCCCAAGGAGTTCCACACGGAGATCCTTGAGGGTGACGGTGCCATCCATCTGTTCCTCCTTCTCCAAAAGCAGCATGAAGAGCCGTCCTTCCATGTCTCCCAGGAGATATCGAGAGCCATTGGGGTCCACTCGATTGTGACACACAATTGTGCTTTGCTGCCAAGAGGGAAGACACAGTCATTAGATATAAAGCATCTTCCACACCAGACAGTAAACTCTAGCAGACCATTCCCTTTACCAAATCCAGTCACTTCATGAGCAAGGAACCCACTCAAGTCACACGGGTGACCAAAAATGGGGACATTTGATTTTTGAGGACAATGTTCCAAGGAGCTCAATATACTTTAACTGTTTACTCACATATTATTCTACTGGAAAACAAATATATAGAAGAGGAAACAGCTGTAAGTATTCCCTGGACTATGCTACCAGATTTTGTTATTTAGCCTCAAAAGATAGAAAAGCACATAAGGCTTCATTTTTATGACTCAATATTTTAAGGTGAATTTTTTTATGACTAATGTTTTAAGTCTATATGTATTTTTCACTTTATTATTTTACATGCTTTGTGCTCTGAAGACATTAACATTCAATAAAATTACCCAAGTTTCTCCTTTCTTCAGATTACACCAGTGAATAGAAAGGATAATCTGAACTTTATTCTCTCTCCCTTAGTTAGCAAGCAAGCTCTTTGTTAGCAAAGCCAAGCCAATCTCTCTTTGTACTCCCAGTGACCGACACAGTCAATAACGTGACAGTTATGAATCCCCTTCTGACCAATGAGGGGGGAAGGAGGAAGAGACAAACAAGGAAAAAAAGGAAGGAGTGCTGCTCACCTTAATGATGGGAGGGGCAATCGCCAAGTATTTGTCACCATTGTGATATGTGATGGACTCCTGTCCAATGATGATGGCGCCTCCGAAGGGCTCGGGGACTGCAGGAGAGAGGGCAGCATTAGAATGCTGAGCACCCAAACCTGCCAAACCCTGAGGCAACTTAGGCACGGAGCCAGTTATCTCTGGGGCGAACTGGAAGGTAATCATTATTTTAGACATCAAAGTACAGGGAACACGATAACCTTTTTCTGAGATTCCTGTCTTAGAAATTGTACGCTGCCCACTCTGTACTCCTGATAAATATTTTTACGGCCACTCTTTTGAAGTTCACATGGTCTGAAGTGTGGGGAGTCTTCCCAGTGTTCTTCCATATGCATTCTGCCCTTTTCTCTACTAAACGTCTGATCCAAAAGTTTTTACTTTTTCCCCTTGTTGGGTTACCATACAGAAGAACCAGTTTGCACGTTCTCTACTGGGTAAAACACACAATAGTGTTGAGGAAGGATACAGGATAAACAGCAAAGAGACCTGGACTTCAGCCCAGGCTTTGCCAGTGAAGTACAGGCACAGGCAAGTCCCTCGGCCCTGTTTCCTCATCTGGGAAATAAAGGAACCAGATAAGATGAGCATCATTGCCTCTTTTGGATTTTAAAAATGTTTGCCAACAATAAAATGGGACTATTTTCCATGTGCCACTCAGCAAATCAATCTCCTTGTTTTAGTTAAACCCACCACCGCAAAGAAAGGAAAACTATACTTCGAGGGGGAAGAGTGAAAAACAAGACAATCTTGAAGATGGAAATGCAAAAAGCAAAGAGAAGCACATTTACAGAGAGCAAACATAAGGGAGGGGTGAACAATGCGTGTGCTCAACAGCACTGGAACACGGAGATAAAGGGGCAGAGAAGGTGAGGAAGGAACAACAGAGAACTGGGGCAGGGCCTATTTCCTATGTCCCCCAACAAACCTGCAATCACCATGGAAGCTTCAGCTTCTACGTTTTCCTGTTTCCAAGGGCCTTTATTGAACTCCTTCTCTCGGAGAGACACCTCATAGGTTTTTACATGCCGCCCCTGAGGGTCCTAGGTGGGAATAGGCAGAATCGTTAGTCCCCAGGAAGGGTGAACCCTGGGCTGGAGAAGGGTCCTGAAAGGGACAGCACTGGACGCTCCTGTCATACCAGCCTCCCCATCCTTATCCATGAGCATGCTGACAGCCACCAGCTGGGCTTGGGATAGTCTGGGGAGACTGCGACTGAGGGCAACTGTTTCTAACAACGAAACCAACAAAGAGATTTAAAAGTAGAAAAATGAACATGTCACACTGTATTAACCACTACAGAAATATAATGTGCATATATGTACATGTGTGTGTATGTGTGTGTGTGTATCTCCTCTATTCCTTACCTTCAAGGAACTTACAAAATAGCTAAAGAGGAAAAACAAACACATTGAGAAGTAAAATGCATTTAACAAAATTTAAAACTTTGTTTGACACACTCTCAGACGCATCCTGATGGGGTGGCAGCAGAAAACAGAGCAAGCAGCCCCTCTAACATTGGTCGCAGCTTCCGACCCTGCGTCACCAACACCACCGTTCCCTCCTGTTTCTGAGCCGTAACTCACTTCAGACCTGGAACCATCGAAGTCACCTTTAGGAGACTAAAGGAGCCAGCCTGGGGCCAGTGGAGAGCGGCCGCATCAAAGGGCAGCGCAGGCTCTGGGGAGTTATGGGAGGAATCCGACAGTGTATTCCAAGGCAGGGACCACATCTCAGTCACGGTTATCGCTCCTGACGCACTGTGCATGACTACTTTTCACATGGTGTTTTCCTTTCTCTGTTATCTTTTTAATTTTGGCCATGCCACAGGGCTTGAAGGATCTCAGTTCCCAGACCAGGGACTGAACCCAGGCCAGTCAAAGTGCTAAATCCTAACCACTGGACCACCAGGGAACTCCCTCACGTGGTAGTTTTCAAACTAACTTTTGAGCACAAAACAGGAGAAAAAAATAATTTATAGCTGATGAGGATTTTCCCAGCAATGTTTAGGAGTAAGACTCAATGTCACCATATGTTCAAGATGGGGTTTGGATTTGGGTCTCCATTTCCCACATATGGATGGAAATGAAGCTTATTCACAACTGGCAGCCCTGAGCCTGCCCACATCGATGTCTTAATGACCGGATATTTACAAAACTGAAAGAGGGAGCGAAATCCTAAGTTTTTATTTCAGCTCTGATATTTAATGTATTATAAACAAGATTAAACAAAATCTCCAAAGCTGGTTTCAACCTATTCAAATGAACTTTAAACCAACCAGAATCAAAGCTGTAGTGCTCAGGTGACACTAAGAAATATACAAAAATACATCAGTATTTCCAATACTTAACACAGCTATCAAAGTGTTTACGTGCCCACACAATGTACTTAAGTCTTGGACTAAGCTTCCTTCCAACATTTATTCAAGCACATGCTACTGAAATAACGTCATGCTTTGCTAAAAGGCTGAGATTTTTACCAAGATACAAGCATGTTAGTCTGGTGCTCCACCACCCTGCCCCCATCCCCACCCCCTCAAGAGATCTGGCCCAGAGAACAGCTGCCCAGGATCAGCTCTACAAAAGTTTTAGGCACAGACTAAAATAGAAGTCAAGAGCCAGCAGTCACCAGAAAGTTGCATGCTGATCAAAATGTACTTCTTCTTGGAAGACACATAAAGCATCCCCAAGACACTTTCTCACTGCGTGTAAAGGCAATTTCCAGATCATTTCTCTACAGCTAAATTTTAATAATCCCCCAGCATGCCAGTAAGTGACAAAGTATAAACTGGGTCACCCTACACAATCTCCAAGGCGCACAACCAGAGTGTAATCTCAGGATTAAAGCCTGCTACAAGCCCCTGACTGTTTCCTGCCTCCACAATAAGTACTACTGTTCTCAAGGTGCAACCAAAACCTCACACATACTAACTGCATCATTCAAAACATTTCAGGACAAATACATTAAACACTTCTGCCCATTCTACCATGAAATCCAGACATTCTGATGAGCAAAAATGAACCCGCCACTGTGCCAAACCACACTGCTGCTCCCTCTCCTCCTGCTCCAGTACCTGGTAGACAAAGCAGATGGTAGGTGCTTGGCAACCATATAAGAACTTGACGTCGATAACATGCAACTCCTCCAGGCGGATGTTAAAGGCCTTGAGCTCTTTATTGTCCCGGTCTAGTGGAATAACCTTGAACAGGCCATCATAGAGTCGCAGGCCAATCATTCGGCACTCGGGGTCAATGATGCCAATAATGCCCGTCTCTGAGGGGCGGCCAATTCGGTCCTGAGAAATAAAACTGGGGTTAGGGAAGAACCTCAACACCTAGGGTAACAGAGAACACTGGGTACCACCTTCCCAAGATGACTTTAGTAGGAGTGGTAGTAAAACGAGTGCCATCTTTTTGACATGCCAAGCAGCCCAAATGTCAGTGTGGGCTTTTTTGCAATACACTGAATCTCAATGAAGTATTATTACCTACCTTATCCCTTGGATTCCGAGTAAAAAAAGTGTTTTCTCCTTGTTTCTCTAACCACACAGAGAGAGCTGCCCCAGCACTTCAATTTCCTTCACCAAGTCACGACAACCCTACCTGGAAAACTCTCATCAGCCTGCAGCAGCCACCTCACCTGCACATTGCCATGAGCTCGAGTTATGATGTCAATGCTCTCGCCACTCTGCTTATACTCCAAGATGCAGGCATTGTACTTAGCTGTCAGGATAAACAGTAGGTCCTTGCTCTCCCCCTGGAAACCAACATCATACTATCAAAATAGATTTCTTTTGAAAACAGGAATACCTATCTAGGCTTTCATCATTCCCTAAGCATAAGAAATTCTTCAAGAATTCTCTTTTCTCCCTGAAAAAAATCCACGGTGAGCATGTATGTTAATAAACAACATGAGTTACCTAAAGGGTGTGCACAAAAGGTCAAAACTGAAGCTGGTAAACATTTAGTCCACTTTCAAGATTTTGTATCTCTGCTCTACAAACAATGTATTCATCTAGTTCCATGTCAGCTAATCTCAGTTATTCCATTCAAATTCTGAAAGATGAATGTAACGCCTCCTCTAATCCCTCCCAAGTACTTGGAAAAAAGAAAAAAACTGTGAACAAGGGAAGCTCAAATGCATCTACCAAGTCTTTCTTTCTTATTAATACAGACCCCAACAAAGTGAGTTTTTGTTCAAAGGGTTATAATTTAAATTTTGAACCCACTGCTTTCTTATCAGATTCAATAAACACATAATGAAGCAACATGGTGGCTATTTTGACGAAAGCAGTGGGTTATAATTTGATGGTAAGTGGCAACAGTGAATGCTCATTATGTGCTAGGTGCTGTTCATCTTCACAATAACCCAAAAGACTGGATACTGTTATCCCCATTTTGCAGATGCAGAAATAAGGCTCTGAAAGGTTAGGTGACACCCAAAGTTAGATTTAATAAGGAATAAAGTGTACTGCCCTAACTCCAGAGCCTACTCTCTGAAACACTATGATGGCCCACAGGATGGTGACCCACATTTCAAACTGCTTTCATATTCTCTTCTAAAGAAGTCAACTTGATAAAATAAATTTTTTCCCCAGTGAATTTCTCCTTCTATCTCTTGAAACTTATTAAATAAGAATATAAACTGAAATCTGCCATTCAAAAAGAGAAAAGTTTCTCTCCTAGGCCTTATTGCACCCATCCTAAATGAGCAATGACATAAAACAACATAAACTCAATTACAACCAATAGTTCTCCCCTCGTTGCTGGGCTCAACCAACCCAGAGCACTTACCTTGGGCCTGAAAAGCTCCATGACAGCAATCTTCCCATACATGCCCACCTCTTTGACGGGGCGAAGCCCCTCAGCAGTGACCACATAGATCTCTAATCTCGTATTTTTGGCAATCAACAGGTTCAAGTCTTCCGCTGAAGTAAAGTGTCCTGCAAGAACAGATCCTCTAATTTTTGAAGCCGAAGCACTAAGTAATCCTATCACTTCTACCTAAAACCTCCTGAATTCTCACTTACTTCACATATTTTTCTGGCTCCCTCCATTCTCTCCCTTCTCAACAAATCCTCAGAGTCTCACTCCATACATTCAAGAAAGCTACTTTATCAGACTAAAAAAACACTAGCCTGAGCCTAAGCATGTCCTTCAACTGACAATGACTGTGAAAACCCTTCAGATGGCTCTGTGCCCTCGAATTTCACTTTTCCCTTTGCAGTGGCCGACTCATCCTCTAATTAACAAGAGATGCTGAAGAAAGTGTTCCTCTCTAGTCAGTTCCTTAGTTGGATTTTCAAAAAACCTTTACCAAATAGACCAGATCAAAGAGAATTCTCAGAGCTTCACCTTAAAATATTGCTTTGTTTGTCCCGCCTGCCCTCCCAGCAATCTACCAAAACCCCATCCACACTCCTTCACCGCCTCCAACTCTCCAAACAGTAGTTTTCTTTTGGAATCATGACTAGAATTTACATAAAAATACAAGCTTGAGAGCTTTCTATTCTGTTGAAAATTTGGTTCGAGATGATTATTCCAGGGTTCTGGACATCTGTATCCTTAACAATTCTTGCACAAACAAACAAGGCAAGCCCAGCACTGGGCTGGGCCATTCTAAACCCTCTTCCCCAGCAGCTTCTTCTTGTAAACAACAGCCTCAGGCAAAGCAGACTCCTCTCTTTCGCCTGGGTGCGGACAGACTTCACACCCCTACACCTCCCAGGCTCTCCCACTTGAAAATTCGTGCCCCCAAATCGCCATCACCACCGCCCTTTCGCGAGGCCAATCTCGCGGCTCAAGCAACACCGCACAATCAACTCATACCCCACTCTCTGTCCCACTGGGCCCGTCCCTGTCCTCGAGGCCAAGTGACCTCCGAGAACGAAAGTGGACCCTCAAAAGCAGCTTTGACTCCCCTAAAGGCGCTTACTCCCCTAAAAGGAGTGTGTTTAGACAGCTTCTTTGAAGTCGGGGACTGTGGGAGGTCCTTCCGCAGCCAGCGCCTTTCATTCCCCGGGCCCGGTCCTGGCCGCGGGCTTGGTGGCCACCCGGGGGCCGCGGGCTTCCCTAGGCCTCGGTTGCCCTCAGCTCCCTCCCTCGCAGGGGTCTCCTGCCCTGGCAGCCTCACCGGTCACGCAGCCGTTCACGGCGGTGGGCTTCTGTGCCGTTACCACGTAGTTGTACGACATGTCGAGGCCTGGGACAGCCCAGTGGGACTCAAGCGCAACGATAGAAGGATGGACACGAGCGACAAGACTGGGATCCCCCACCCGCGCGGCGAACTCCACAGCCGCTGTCTCCGCCCCAGAGACACGTTGCAGGCCAGAGCGACCGGGGCGCGGGGCATCACGGGACGGCCTCACCTGGCCTCTTGGAGGACTCAAGGCGCCAGAGGCGGCCAACCAAGGGAGGCCCCGCCCCCCCGAGGCCCCGCCCGTTCTCTACCGCCGGAGCTTGGAGTACCCGGATGAGGGCGCCCCGTCGCGAGTCTTTCGGTACCAGTGGCAGTTACTGAAAAGGCTGACCGGGAGGAGAGCGTGTCGCAGAGGTTCGCCGACTCCTCCTTCTTCCCCGGAGCTGACCCGCAGACCTCATCCGTAGTCCGCTCCCCTCGCCCTTCCCCAGACCCGGTCCACACCCCCTTCTTAGCTCCAGGAGCCCTCGGGGCTGTTCCCTATTTTGGAACCAGAAGATACTGCAGAGGCCCAGAGAGGGAAGGAAGGTGACATCAATTTGTGCACCTCCCAGACTAGAACCGAGGTTCGCACCTCCCTCTCCCTAGCCTTCCCAGTATCTCTAAACCCAGCCCTGCCTGATCCTAGAATGACCAGTCACTCCATCTCACCTGGCGGGCGTCTCGGGGAGGCACTTAGACTGTCCCTTCTCTCCTTTGAACTTGTTTGTGTTTGAAACTTTGTGTTTCAAGGTCCCAGCAGACCACTTCTCCAGCAGAGTTAGTGCCCCCATGGTCTGTGCAAACTCAGACCTCAAACACGAAACCAGAATTTCCCTGGTGAGAACCTTAGTGACCCAGGAAAGCAGTCAGTTAGCCCTGCAGATTGCAAGCCACTCCACATCAGACAGGCTCTGCAAGGAGTAGAAGGAGAACCACGTGGCTTGGAGCACCTGCCAGAAGGCTGTAGAGGAAGCTGCCCCCATTTTACAAATGAGGAAGCTAAGGCTCAGGCAAATTGGTTTACCCAGAATCCCCTAGGAAATCAGAGGCAGAGCTACGTGCTGAGGCTGGTGGGGATTCTTTCCATTGCAGAAAGGTGCCTTGAGCTCAAGACACCTCTGAACCTGGCTGAACCAAAAGGAGCTAAATGGTCTTTGTGATTTACATATGTGATTTCCCACACCCAGGACTTTCAGCCTTGACTTTGGAGGCATGGATTTATCAGTGGAAAGAACACAGGATTTGTAGAGAAGCTAAACATAGGTTTGAATCCTGGCTGTTGTTGGAATGGCCTTGAACACATCACAGAGCTTGCTGGGTCGGTTTCCCAGAAGGAAAATAGAGCCACAGACTCAGCCATCTCCTTCCTGGTGAGGTGCCAACACTGACAAAAGCAAGTCTGAGAAGATCTTTGGGAACATACTCACTGCCTGTGTGCCCGTGTAATAGATGAAGTTACTCTGTGGGTAACTTTGCCCCTTGGTGATAAGGTGAGCGCCACTCCTGAGCATAAGGCAGACGTGTGTCCAGCATGGATCTATCAGTGTTCTGGCAGCCAGGTGCAGAATGTGAACCTTGGTCAGCCTCAAACTCTTCGCCATCCCCAACTCACATTCTAGAGTTTGGACTTAGATCAGAGTCTGGGGAAGCTCCCTAATTACCAGGGCGCTGGAAGCATGACTGTGCCAGCAGGCTGCAAGTGTCTTCAGCAGCTCATGTTGTTACCCACCTCTTGCAGATTCTGCTTGCCATCTTCACTGTGCTCAGACCTGATTGCACCCACGGGATTGCCCATCTGCCAGAAGCTCAGTGAGACTGTGTGAGGCAAACTTCCTTCCGAGCCTCCCCATCATGGTGAGTCCCATGAGAGCCAGGGCAGAGGAAGGGCACTATGGGCTTGGGGCAGTAGGGGTGTCAGCCCTGGGCATGTTGCAGTTCCTTACTCCCTGACCAAGAGATGCTGCTGCCTCCTGAGCTTAAGAGAGAGAGTTATCCTGTCTCAAAGCCTGACTTCCCTTCATTTCCCAGCTAGGCCCAGCCCAGTCTGTGGCTGCAGCCTTTGAGTCCCTCCAAGGCCCACATGGCCCTGGTCTGGGTCATGTGTTTAGAACATTAACAGCTACCTGCTCTGTAATAGACACTACCAGATACAGGAATCCAAAAGAAGGACCTGTTGTGTCTTTCTGAGTCTTGGGCATGTGTGGGCTTGTGGGATTTACAGTGCAGGAGGTTCAATATGCCCCTTGGCATGCCCCAACCTCATCCTAGAACTGATCTGAAGCAAACAGCCCTGGGCAGTTGTTGTGAAATCTCTTAGTTGTGTCCAACTCTTTGTGACCCCACTAACTGCAACACACCAGGCTTCCCTGCCCTTCACTGTGTCACGGATTGTGCTCAAACTCATGCCTGGGCAGACCTGGGTTCAAGTTTCAGCCTACCACTAACCAGCTGTGTGACATTTTATTGAAACATGACCTCTCTGAGCCTTTTTCCTCATCTGCAGATTAGTCGATGGGGTGTTGACCAGACCAGGATCTAGGGGCCTCCTACATTTGCTTTTGGGAGGCAACTTTCCTTTCTTCTTCCATCCCTTCAGGCCACTGAGAGCCACAGATGGCACTGGCCCCTGGCCTCTCCACTAGCTCTGGTTTGGGAATGGTTGCAAATCCCAGGCAGGGCGGACTGTCAGGGATGGCAAGGAGACCCATTCTCAGAGGGTGGTGGCGTTGGAGGTTGGGCTTGGAATTCAGACCCACTCTCAACTTCATTGCATATTCCAGTCCCTGGCAGGCTCTGGGAGCCACAAGCCCATGCCTTCACTCGGGCAGAACACCTGCCACTCTCAGCCTCCCTTCAGCCCCTGGGGAAAGCAGCATGATAAAGCCAAAAGGGAGCTAGCTTTGGAGGCAGGCTGACCTGGACACTTGCTGGCTTTGTGACCTTGGGCAAAGTCATGTAATTCTGCCTGTTTCCTCACTGGGCTAATTTTACTCCATAGGGTTGTTGGAAGGTTGAACGAGATGTGCTTGAAAACGCTTAGAATCAGATCTAGAATGAGGTCTGGCTCACCGCCCTGGCCCACCCCCGACCCAGAGTTTGCATGAAAGAACCAAGTGCTGGCGGACTTGGGGAAGGCTCAGCTGCAGGCTGCCCTCAGGCCACCAGGGGGCGCTGGGACCCCAGCCCTCTCTGATCCTAACTGGGCACCAGTTTCACTGTTTGGGACAAAGGCAGGAGCCACATGCAGCCCTTTCAGCCAGCTCCAGCTTTTCAGAGCTGGCAGTAGAAGGGAGCTCCCTTTTCTTCAGTTTTTACTGTATAGGGAGCATATCCTGTAGTTATTAAATCCCTGTTTTGCTGAGGAAGCAGATGGGTGTGAGACCTGTCTGGCCCCCACCCCTGGGACAGTAGCCCCAACCTGGGGCTTCTCCTCCTTTGACAAAAGGCTGTTGAGCCCCAGTTATTTTTTTGTACTGAGGACACCAGTCCCCCCATTTTCTTTGTATCAAAGCTGTTCTTCAGGATAAATTTAGGCCACAGGTTAGGCACTGAATAAAAAGTCACAAATTACGAAGTCATAGAAACATCCACCAGAAAAAATAATGCCTAATTCAAGGAACCACTGTTCCTTGGAGTTCCTGGGCAGGTGTGGGCTAGGGGTCTTAGTCACAGCACTGTGGCTGGGCAGGACAGGGGGGTGTCCCTGCCAGCTACACCCAGAACCTCCTGCTGCTTCTCTCCCACAGACCTCCAAGAAGCTAGTGAACTCAGTGGCAGGCTGTGCCGACGACGCTCTTGCCGGCCTGGTGGCCTGCAACCCCAGCCTACAGCTCCTGCAGGGCCACCGTGTGGCCCTCCGTTCTGACCTGGACAGTCTCAAGGGCCAGGTGGCCCTACTGTCGGGTGGTGGCTCCGGCCATGAGCCTGCCCATGCTGGTGAGCACCCTGAGCAGAGGTGGGGGGTGGGCACTGGGCAGAGTGGACGGGGGCTGCTGGGAGATCTTTGGTGCCATTAGAAGGTTCAGGATAGAGCCTGGCTGAGAGTTGGAAGCCTGGTGTTGGCTCTGGCTCCCCGCTCCCTTGAGCTGTGATCTGGAGCTGGGCCTGGCCTCGCTGTGCCTCAGTCTCTACGTCTGTAAAAGCACAAGGTTGGGCCAAATGATCTCTCAAGCCTTTCCAGCTCTGAGTGTCAGTGATTTCACAAATCCTCCCTGCCTGCCAGGCCCAGCTGACCTGCCTTCTCCTCCTCCACGAAGCCTTCCTAACTCTTCCAGCCTAGAGCAGTATCCCTCTTCTGAATTCCCAGCCTGAATTTTCACATTCAAAGTGGACTGTCCTGGATTGTTTCCTATTTAGTGCCAGACATGTGGACTTTCCCTGAGAGCTCAGGGATGGGGGTGGGGGGTGAGGAGAAATAGGGACCAGGCTTCCATATCCTCTGTATCTTTCCTGTCTCTCTGGCAAATTCATCCATCCATTCAGCAAACATTCCTGAACACCTGTGCTTGGCACTGTCTGGCCACCAGGGGCACAAAGGTGACCCAGACAGACGAGGTACCTGCCCTCATGGAGCTTCTGTTCTCCTCTGGGGAGACAGAAACCAGGTAAACACACAAATGAAAGAGATCATTTCAGAGCTTGTAGGTGAGGTAGGGAGGGCAGGAGAGCAGGATAAAGGAGCAGTGAATAGCTGGGGATGGAGTGAGTGACTGTTCAGTTGGGAGGTTGGGGAAGACCTCTCCAAGGAGATGAAAGATCTGTGGAGCATGACCCAGGTGCTCTTCTGCAGCAGGCATACAGTAGGGCTCACCAGGGCATGAAGCCCTGAGCCCCAGGGCCTGCAGGCACAGGTCCCCACCCAGCATCCTCTCCCCACCTCTCTCCATCACAGGTTTCATAGGGAAGGGGATGCTGACGGGGGTCATTGCGGGAGCCGTGTTTACCTCCCCGGCAGTGGGCAGCATCCTGGCGGCTATCAGGGCCGTGGCCCAGGCGGGCACAGGTAAGCCTGGCCTGCAGGAGGGACTGCTGTGGGGAAGGCAGGCTCTGATGGGGCCCTGCTGGCTGTTCCCGCAGTGGGGACCCTCCTTATCGTGAAGAACTACACTGGGGACCGGCTCAACTTCGGCCTGGCCCGGGAGCAGGCCCGAGCGGAGGGCATCCCTGTGGAGATGGTGGTCGTCGGAGACGACAGTGCCTTCACCGTCCTGAAGAAGGCGGGCCGGCGTGGGCTCTGTGGCACAGTACTCATACACAAGGTGAGGGTCCCCTCCTGGGACCCCAGCCCTTGGTTTCCAGGCTGCACCCAGCGCCAGACCTTTCCAGGCATCTATCCCGCCCCCCAGGAAGCCACTGCTTCCCCAGTCCTCCCTCATCCAGGAGGGCACCCCCATCCCCATAACTAGCTCAGCCCAGGTACAGGCTTTCATCCTCCCAGCCCCTTCCTTGCCCTCCCCCTACCCGACCTTCCATCACCCATCCTGTGGCCCTACTCCCCAGAGCCTCCAAACATACCTCCTCCTCCAGGCCCTGCCCTTCCTGCCTTAGCCTTGCTTCGGTCTTGCCTGATTGCACCCAGGTGGCTGCCGCTGCCTTCTCACCTGGCTCCTCTGCCTGCTTCCTTCCCGCCCCTGCCCCAGTCTCTTCCCCATACCACCCCAGAGGTGTCTTTTAACAGTGTGTCTCTGACCAGGCTGTTCAGCTACAGAAAGCATACCCAGGGTTCCTAGGGTCAGCACAGGCTTTCCAGTCAGGTGCCCACCACACTCTTGCCCCTGCTACCTGGCTTTCAAGTTCCTCTCCCATTGTTCCTATGGTCTCCTCATCCTCCATGAACACCGGTGCCCTGTACTTGTGGGCTGTGGCTCACCTTTGGGGCTTTGCTGATGCTAAATCTTTGGCCTTGAAAATCCTTCCACTGTCCAACCCCCCTTTAGTCTGGCTAACTCCTGCTATCCTGTAGAGGCCCGCACCTGCTGTCTATCCTTCTGGGAGGCTTGCCCTCTCACCACGCCAAGCGGGCTAGGACCCCCTGCCTTCAGTGCTCCCATAACCACTGCTGTGAACTCCATCATCAGATTCGTCACCTCACGTGAAACGTTCAGCCTGTGCTGTCTGTTTCTCCAACCCCTCCCCAGACCGAGTTCCTCCAAGGTAGGGACTATGATTTAGATGCCTTTTCCCCTTTTCAGCACATACTAGATGCTTGGCAAGAAGTGGGTGGGTGGCCAAAGTGAGCCACAGTACATATGCCATGGAGAAAGGACTCTAGACCAAGAGTTGGGAAACTAGCCACCAACTGGCTGTGTGACATTGGACAAGCCACCTCCCATCTCTGGGTCCATTTCTCCATTTGTAAAGTTCCTCTGGCTCTGGGATTCTTAGCGTCCTGGCAGTTGCCCTAAATACGGCGGGCCAGGTTGATGCGGCAGGACGAAGAGGTTCCCTGTTTCCAGCTAGAAGCTCAGCCCCAGCCTGTCTTCTGCCCGCAAGCGGTACAGTGACCCCTTCCCCGTTGGGGGCCTGTCTCTTCGGGCACAGGTGGCGGGTGCTCTGGCCGAGGCAGGTGTGGGACTGGAGGAGATCACAGATCGGGTGAGCGTGGTCGCCAAGGCCATGGGTGAGTGCCAGCTCAGGGCTCGGGAAGGGCAGGGGAGGTCGAGGCCCACCTTGGACCAGGAGCAGGTTCCCTGAAGCAGCACAGGAGGCCTCCCACGGGCTGCGGGAGGGTTTCCTGGGAATGGCGGCTTTGGGTGCCAAAGCAGGACTTCTCTTCCATCACTGAGATGAAGAGCCCGGCAGCCTGTATCAGTGAAGAGACTTCCGAGCTTGCTGCTGCCCAGCTGATGCCTGATGCGAGGAGCAGAGCAGTCATCCCCTTCATACCTCATTTCTTGTAGGAACCCTGGGAGTGAGCTTGTCCTCCTGCAGCGTCCCTGGTTCCAAACCAACTTTTGAGCTCTCAGCTGATGAGGTGGAGCTGGGCCTGGGTAAGCTTGTGACCCCTTGGGCTCCTTGGGTTTTTCCAGCATTTTCTACCCTGGGAGCCATCTACTGGGTCCTGTGTGCTCACATGGAGCCGTCGCCTAGGGGCTCTGAGATTTTTTAATTGGGCCCATGAGGTCACTCTGGCCCAACCTGCCTGATTTCTACCAGCCATTGCCCTCCACACCCAGGGCTCCATGTCCCGTGCACCTCCTTGCCTGTGCTCCCACCATTCTCTGGTACCCACGACCCTGCCAAGATGCAGCCCTTCTTTCAAGGGCAGTTCTGGGGCCACCCCAGCTACAGAACTTCCCCTGTTCCTCCCCTGTGCTTCCAGGGTTATGGGCAGAGGCCTCATGTGGACTCTGTGACTGCCTCTAGTTAGGCTACTTCACTAGTTAAGTTAAGTAAAGCTCTGGCTCTCTCCACCACCAAGCCGTAGCTCCCAGAGAGCAGAGACTGTGTATGTTTCACTATTCTATCTATGTCCCCCAACCCCACACTCCCCAGATGCACGTCTAGCCTAGTGTGGACCACTTAGAAAATCCTTGAGCAGAACAAGCTGAGCGAATCCCCAGGCTCCAAGCGGGTCAGCAGTGCTTGTGTCTTGTCCACAGGGATCCATGGGGAGGCTGGCGTGCGCCGGATAAAGGTAGGTGGCCTCCCCAGCGCAGGCTGGCCCGAGACCAGGGCCCCCGACGCAGCTCACTCCTGGCTCCCTGTGACAGATGGCGCCTGCCGACGAGATCGTGGCGCTCATGCTGGACCACATGACGAGCCCCTCCAACGCGTCCCACGTGCCTGTGCAGCCCGGTGAGGGACTGTCACACTGTCTGCCCACCTTGCCCCACCCCGAAAATGGGGCCCAGAGTCATCTGGGTGTCCTGTCCACCCACAGGCTCCTCAGTAGTGCTGATGGTCAACAACCTGGGTGGCCTGTCATTCCTGGAACTGGGCATCATAGCCGACGCCGCTGTCCGCTCTCTGGGTGAGCCCCACACTGGAATCGGACCTCCTAACCCCCGAGCTTCCTCCTGCCCGCCCTTTGAAGCTGGATGTAAGAAAGGCACCTGAGATGGAGCCTTGCAATGATGGTCCAGAGCACGGGCTGTGCAATCAGTCAAGCCCGACTTAGATGGCCATCTGCCACCTACTTGCCAGGAGCCTTGAGCCTGTTGCCTGGTCTGTAAAAAGAGGATGGTAATAGTAGCTGCCTTAAAGGGTTGTCATGAGGATTGTTGTTGTTTAGTCGCTCAGTTTGTCCGACATTTTTGCAACCCCACGGCCTCCTCTGTCCATGGGATCTCCCAGGCAAGAATACTGGAGTGGGTAGCCATATGAAATTTAACACACTTAGCACAGGACATGGGACCTGGTAAGAAGAACCCAGTAACTGAGACCTGTCGTTACTCATCTGCCCCCATAGAAGGGATGCCTCCAGGGTACGTGGTCATTCAGGGTATCTTTAAAGGAAGCCTCGAGGAAATCTGACTGGCTCCCTGCTGACCTCAGGGCCCCAGCTCCCAAAGTCCTTGTTTTTCTCTTACTCTGTTTCTTTCTCTGATGCTCTGGGGGAAACTGCCCAGAAGCACTTCCCTTCTTCCTTACACTCTGATGCTCTGGTACTGCAGAGGGCCGCGGGGTGAAGATCGCCCGTGCCCTAGTGGGCACCTTCATGTCAGCTCTGGAGATGCCTGGCATTTCTCTCACCCTCCTGCTGGTGGATGAGCCCCTCCTGAAACTGATAGGTGAGACCTGAAAGCTGGGGTCAGTCAAACCAGGGCTCCCTGGAGCTGGAAGGAGCCAACTCCATCAGGGCTGACCATGACAGTTAGGACCCTGTGGAGAGGCCCTTTCTGGCTTCCTCAGCCTTCCCCAACTCTCACTTGACTGTGGAGGAGTTGGAATTAGGCTCCTCCCCCAGGGGCCCTCATTTCCCATGTACACAGTCAGCACTCAGTACCCACTTACTGCGGTGGAGGGAACCAGGCAGCCAGGTGGGGAGTCCAGGCCCTACTTGATCCCTGGCCAGCAGACCCGTCTCTAAGAAGAGTCATCCTGCTGTCCCCAGATGCTGAAACCACTGCCTCGGCCTGGCCCAATGTGGCCAAGGTCTGGGTGACTGGGCGGAAGCGGAGCCGGGCCGCCCCCATGGAGCCCCTGGCAGCCCCTGACTCCACTACTGCAGCAGGTAGGGGCCATGCTCTTGGGGAAAGGTGGCCCAGGTGTTTGGCCTGAGGCCTAAAGGCTGCAGTGTGTGTAGAGGGGCGTGCAGGGGCCCTAGCACCCACACCTGCACTCTGGTCACGTTCAGTTGTGAGAAGAGCCAGCCAGGTGGGCCTCTTTCCTGCTCTCCTCCCTTTGCAGGTGCAGCCTCGAAGCAGACGGTACTTGTGCTGGAGCGGGTGTGCACCACCCTCCTGGGCCTGGAGGAACATCTGAACGCCCTGGACCGCGCTGCCGGTGATGGGGACTGTGGCTCCACCCACAGCCGTGCAGCCAGAGGTTGGTGCCAGGACCCCCTTGAGGCAGGAGACTCACTCACGTGAGTGTACGGCACACTCACGTGGAGATGGCGGCATTTCATGAGTCAGAATGATTTCAAAAGCATATGGAGTACTCACATGGGACTGGCAACTGTTATTTTGCCAAAAGAGGTCATCACAAACTTAGCGTGCTTTTCACCTGTTTTCATAAAGAGATACTTCTAGCACTGCAAATGTAGGAAGGTTGTTATCACAGAATAAAATCTTTCACAGTGAATAATAACTTTGAAAGTCACTTAGTCATGTCTGACTCTTTGCGACCCTATGGACTATATAGTCCATAGAATTCTCCAGTCCAGAATACTGCAGTGGGTAGGCTTTCCCTTTTCCAGGGGATCTTCCAGATCCAGAGATTGAGCTGAGGTTTCCAGCACTGCAGGTGGATTCTTTTTTTTTTTGCAGCAAACAGCTCAGCTTTTTATTGAATGTGTTACTAAAGAGGTTTAGTCAAAAAGACCAAAGCCCATGTCATCAGCAGACTCTTCAGATTCTTCTTTCTTTGCTTCTACTTTCTTCTCCTCAGCTGGGGCAACAGCGGTGGATGGGGCAGGTCCACCAGCCCCCACATTGCAGATGAGGCTTCCGATGTTGACACTGGCCAAGGCCTTTGCAAACAAACCTAGCCAGAAAGGCTCAACATTTACACCAGCTGCTTTAATGAGGGCATTGATCTTATCCTCCGTGACCGTCACCTCATTGTCGTGCAGAATGAGGGCAGAGTAGATACAAGCGAGCTCCGATACAGAGGCCATGGTGCAGGCGAGTGCTAGGTGGGGGCTGCCGGGCGCATGCTAGTCACAGGATGAAGTGAGGGCCTCACCCCAAAACGGCCTTAGCTTCCTCAGAAAAACCGAGCACCTTAGCGGCAGCGGAGGAAAGAGCTGCAGGTGGATTCTTTACCAGCTGAGCCAACCACAAGGGAAGCCCGAATAATAACTTTAGATTATCCTAAAGGGAAACTCACGCCCTTACTCTTCCTCAGCTTACCCAGACGAGGCAAAAGTTTTGAATTATCCAGCGATTATCTTGTTCAGTCAAGAAAAATATACTTACTGCTCACCATGGGTCAGGTGCTGCCCTCAACTCTATGGTTACAATAGCTAGAAAAACATTAAAAATCACTGCCCTTGTGGCTTATGTTCTGGTAGGAAAGAAAGACCATTAGCAAGGTAAATCAGTAAAAGACAAAAAAAAGAGGGAAGCGAGGAAGCATCATCGCCTGCTCAATGACCACCAAGGTCCCCATCGGTGACCTGTCCCCTCTCCAGATGCAGCAGGACAGAGAAGGGGCTGGGGAGTCTCCTCATGTTGCTTCCCTCAGCCTCTCCAAGCGCCCATTCCTCCCGCCTGGCAGTGAGGCCTGGGTACTTGGTTGGGGTCCAGGCAGATGGGAGGGTGGGTCTCTGAATTCCTTGCCATCTCTATCTGCCTGCAGCTATTCAAGGGTGGCTAAAGGAGGGCCCACCCCCAGCCAGCCCTCCCCAGCTACTCTCCAAATTGTCCTTCCTGCTACTGGAGAAGATGGGAGGCTCCTCAGGGGCGGTGAGTGCCAGCAGCCCCCCGGGGGTGGAAGGCTGACACAGAGGGGTTCTGGGTTGGCCAAGGCCCCAGGCCAACACTGTGCTCAGCATCCTGGTCCTCCCCAGCTCTACGGCCTGTTCTTGACTGCAGCGGCCCAGCCACTCAAGGCCAAGACTGACCTCCCGGCCTGGTCTGCTGCCATGGATGCTGGCCTGGAGGCCATGCAGAAGTGAGCCATGGCCCAGGGCCCCAGACTGGGAGTGGGCTGGGGGTGGTGGTTGATGTCACCCACCCCCAGAGTGGTGATTGCCTGCGGTGAGCCTCACTTGTTCTCTTCCCTGCCAGGTATGGAAAGGCTGCCCCAGGTGACAGGACTATGGTGTGTATCTGGCCCAGGCCTTCCCCCTTTTGAGCGTAGAAGCCCTGAATGTCAGTCTTAGTGGCAGGGCCTATCCTCAGCCCCTCTCTTCCCTCCCCTGTCCAGCTGGATTCTCTGTGGGCAGCGGGACAGGAGCTCCAAGCCTGGAAGAGCCCAGGGGCCAGTCTGCTCCAGATTCTGACCAAGGCTGTCAAGGTGAGTGAGGCTGGACCCAGCCACCCAGGGAGACAGACTCAGAACCGCCAGGCTCCCATCTCCGTGCGACCTTGAACAAGTTCATATCCTTTCTGTACTTCGCTTTCCTCCTCTAACAATGGAGAATACCTATCTCAGAGGGTGGCTGGGGACTAGAGAGATACAAAGGGTCCCAGCACTAGGTCTGGGACATAGCAGGCCCTCAGCAAATGGTGTCCCCTTGTCCCTGCTAGTGATGGGTGGGCAGTGACCTCTCCATCCTGGTGACCCTGCAGAGGGTCCTGGCAAAGCTGGGACGCCAGGGTCCATGGCAGGAAGGAAGCCTGATGGCTCCTCTTTGAACCTGCTCCCACACCCCCACCCCTCAGAGTGCAGAAGCCGCAGCCGAGGCCACCAAGAACATGGAAGCTGGAGCTGGAAGAGCCAGTTACATCAGCTCCGCGCGCCTGGATCAGCCAGACCCCGGGGCGGTGGCAGCCGCGGCCATTCTGCGTGCCATCTTGGAGGTCTTGCAGAGTCAGGGTGCGTGAAGGCCTCCGTGGGCCTCAGGCCCTCTCTCACTGCTTTCCCCAGCAGCCACTGTCACTTACTTCTGCCGTCCTCCCCTCCCTCTGGCTCTCAAGACCTGTCCTCTGCATTCAGCAGGAACTCCTCAGCCAGCCCACAGATCCTCCACTGCAGAAACCGCAGGCCCAGGGTGGGTGTCAGTGCATTTTCCTCTTGGGTAGGGGGCAGTCTTGGGGTAGGGGGCAGTCCTAGGGTCACCAGGCTCTGCTTCCAGTCAGTTCTGAGCTTTAATAAGGCTTTTCCCTGGGTAGCAACACAGCCTTTAACTGGTGATGCTAATTTGGTTTTGAGACTCCCCATGAAAGGTCTTCTGCACCCGAACTGAGCCAGTGTGGAAAAGCCAGCCAATAAACCACACTGAAACAGAAAAGCTGTGCTTCCTCTGAAGGACCTTCATCCAAGCGTGTCAACAAGTGGGCCCACTGAGGCCCTGAGGCTCAGAGCTCAGCCCCCATCTCCTCCCACCTGAGGCCCGCAGTCTGTCCTTCCGGTGCACACACCACCCCGGATGGGGGTGCTTTTCTCAGTACTAGACTAAAAGAACTCACAGATTCTTCAGAAATCAAATGGGCAGGTGTGTCACCAAAAGGAAAACAAATCACCATACTCTTTTAAGGATCAGCAGTAGAATAGAAATCATTGTTAGGCCGGCCCGTCTCCAGAGCCATCACTGAGAGCCCCAGGGGGCAGCAGGAGGGGCTGTGGGGTCAGCATGGTGCCTGGTGGAGACATACAGCACACCCCTGACCCCTGCTTGGCACAGAGGCGCAGTTAAAGCCATTGGTGTGACTCACTTTAGACACTGACATGACCTTGAATCCTGGTCGTTTCAAACTAGCTACACATAAACTCAGGCCTATTTAGCCTCTTAGAATCTAAGACCGAGAATGACGCCCACCTCATAGGCACGTGTGCTGAGTCACTTCGTGTCCAGCCTCTTGCAGCCCCACGGACTGTAGCCCACCAGGCTCCTCCGTCCTCGGGGTTTCCAGGCAACAGTACTGGAGCGGGTGCCACGCTCTCCTCCAGGAGTATCTCCCCAACCCAGGGATCGAACCTGCGTCTCCTGAACCGCAGGCAGATTCTATGCGCTGAGCCACCAGGAAGCCCCACAGCACACAAAGGATTCAAAGGAACCAGTGAAGATAAAGGGCTGGAGACCATCCAGATGCTCGCTCACTGGGGGTTGCTAGCACTCACTGAGGGTTGCTAGCACCCCAGAAAGCAATGGCATCCCACTCCAGGACTCTTGCCTGGAAAATCCCATGGACGGAGGAACCCAGTGGGCTGCAGTCCATGGGGTCACTGAGAGTTGGACACGACTCAGTGACTTCACTTTCACTTTTCACTTTCATGCATTGGAGGAGGAAATGGCAACCCACTCCAGTGTTCTTGCCTGGAGAATCCCAGGGACAGCGGAGCCGGGTGGGCTGCGACTACGGGGTCGCACAGAGTCGGACACGACTGAAGTGATGCAGCAGCAGCAGCAGCAGCAGCATCCCATGTCGGCATCCAGCTCCCTCCAAGTCCTCTGCTCCATCACTGGCTGTCTCAGCTCGTCACACTGGGACCACTTATTTTGCCCAAACTTGATTGCAGGCTTCCTCAACACCTTGGCTTCCCCTTCTCTGCCCAGGGCCCCCCACCCATCAGACACACCACAGGTCGCCGATCATAGGCACAGTTATCGGTGGGCACAGGTACACACGCCCAGCAGCTGGGAAGGAAACTCTGGCCTCACTGGCCTGTGGATCCCAACTCTGCCATTGGGTGACCTCAAGCAAATCACTTAAGCCTTTTTGAGTCTTGTGTTCCAGAAAATGAAAGAGGAAACAGCTCTTTCCTGGTAAGATAACCAAATCCTCAAAGGCCGTTTACTTTTAAGGACAAGTTCAGGAACCCAGAATCACATGCAATTGCAGGAAGAGAGTCATGTGGACCTTTGGTGCCGTTGGGTTTGTCCCTCCCCACGTCTGAGGGTCAGAACTAGCCCATGGCTTCTGCAGATGGCCCAAGCTCACGTCACAGTGTCATTTCAGCACAGAAGGCTTTGATTCTTAAAAAACACATTTAATGAAAATCAAGCCTAAGTCAAATGCCTACCCACGTGGAGAAAAGGGGGAGCTGGTCTTGTGACCAGAGTGCCTGGCAGTCATCCCATTGCCTTTGGAGGGTCTCAGGCGCTTGGGAGGTTCAGTCACAGCCCTCTTGCCAGCCTCTGGCCACTTGGGGTGGGGTGGACAGTCAGCCTTGTTGCCTCCTGCCAGAAATCAGGACACCAGATGTCCTGCCGCTTGTCACCTAAGCACAGCAGCATGGAACCTGGGACCTGGCAGGGCCTGTGTGCAGAGGGCAGTGCCAACACTTAGGAGCAAGCCCTGCCACCCGTCTCTCACTGGGAGAAAAGCAACACCTCACACTTGCATCACACCAGAGACTTGTCTGCTAGACAAGCAGCCATGGGGGGTGGGAGGGGCAGGTGAGGCACTTGGATGCTCAGCAAGGGATGCCCCTGGGGGTGGCCATGGCTCCCAGGGCTCTGCTGGGTACAGTGCACAACGTTGGCACGTTTCATGGTGAGCAGCAGAGTGAAGATGGCTAGGCAAGGGCCCTGGTGAGAGCGCAAGGTTGATCCCACCTGGGGACAGGCAAGCGAGCTTGGACCCAGTAAGGGAAAGGGAAGGAGGTCTGCTACTCCAAGGGACAGCTGGACAGGCTCTTCTCAGAAGAGCAGGTTGCATAGGGCTGTGCGGCAGTGATGGACGGGCATGTCAGTCACAGGGAAGAGCCAGAATCCAGGCCCCAGTCGCAGCAGCAGCTAGCAGGGCACGTAGAACACGGAGACACAGAAGGCAGCGACAGGAAATGAGTAGCAAGCAGCCGGTCCTCAGCTTCTCTTCTGCAGAAGCGGCTCTGCCAGTCCCCGCTCTCCTTCCAGCATCACCTCTGGCGTTCCCACCCGGCCTCGTGTCCTGGTGGGCTGGGAGGTTGCAAGAGCAGATGCAGCGTGGCCAGGGCGGCAGCCTAAACTTCAGGGGAAAGCCAACAGAAGCCCTGGCTCCCCCACTCTTTACAATGCGGATGGCACTCAATTCCCAGCTTATCTGAGTCCTCAGGATTCCCTACCACATCCTTAGGGGTATGAGGGGAAGCAAACTTGACTTCATACAAGCAGCAACAGCATGAGCAGCCAGGGCAAGAAGGCCAGGGGTAAACGGATGACCTGAGAAGTCAATGCCAAGAAGGGGCAGAGAAGCCAAAGGCATCAAGGAAAGCACGTAGGCAGGCTGTGGGAGAGCGGGCCCACCCAAAGGCAAGGGGAGATGGGCCCGCAACCAGCAAGAGCAGAGCTTCAGGAAGGAGTTTAGACTGCACACCGACTGCTCCTGGGAGCCCCTTCCTGCTTCACTCCCCGCCACGCAACAGGGCCTGGAAAGACAAGCAGGTGTCAAAATGGCCCGTGACCTGCAGGAATCCCGCCAGGCCTGAGCTGCTCAGACAGACCCCAACCTGCAGGGTGAGCCCCAAGTCCACCCACCACACCGTTCAAGGAAGCCCCAGAGTCCCTCAACAGACACACCCCATCCCTCAGGTGCCTACACGGCCGAGAACAGGCAAAACATGCCTCAAGCCCTCAACCGGTCACCACACACCCACGAGGAAAGCTCCCATCCCACTAGATGAGCTCTGAAGCTGGAGAAGCAGAAATCAGCACACCACCTCCTTACGCTACAGCCCTTCCTTGGGGAAGGTAAGGCCACACTTCCCCGCGAGACCACAGCCATCTGGGGAGGGGAGGAACCCCCTGCTCCCCCAGCAGACAGGCCCCTAGGTGCAGCTGCACTTGCCACGACAGGAAGCGCTGGGTTCACTCTGGTGCTCCCCATCAGCCAGCCGAACCCCACCTTCAAGTGACTTGGTTTCCCACGTTACGGGGTTGGTCTTCCTGGCAAAGCCCAAGCCTTTACTGGGTGACCCCTCCCGAGACCCGGCCCACCCCAACCTGAAACAGGAGACCAAGACCCCATACCTCTCTCTCCGCCTGCATCCCTGGCTCTGGGCGTTTCCAAGATGAAGCCAGTAGGATATAGAGCACCAGCAGCCCGAAGACCACCACCAGCATCCCAGCGCAGTTGGCAAAGACAGCCTCACTGGGCAAGTTGGAGTATGACTTGGTGCCATTTTTCCTGAGGATGACAAAACAGTGCAGGCCCTCGAGAAACTTTTCTACCTGTTTTTGCCCAATGCAGGACCCAATGCCACTGAGGATGAGAAAGACTTTCCAGGGCCCACTGCAACCTGGAATATTAACATACTTCCTAAGTCTCTGCCACGACTAGTGTCTGCAGAATGCTATCTACCCCTGAGGAAGCTGAAGCTCCCAGACGTGACATGAACTCGTCCTGAGTTACACAACTAGGAACCAGCACAGCCAAGATCTATACCCAGGTCTGACCTCAAATCTTGTCTGCTCTTCACTGCACCCCCACTGCCATCCCAAATGGAGAACGGTAGTGTTTAGGTGTATGAGCTCTAGTCCTCTAACTCAGAGCTCTGCCACTTACTGGCACATTGCTAAACCTCTCTGTGCCTCTGTTCCCTAATTTATATGTGGCAGTGACAACATTACCAATGCTGTAGGGCACCTGAAGGATTAAATCTGAGACGTTTAGAATCGTTTCTGCCACAGAGTAGGTTCTGAATCACTTTGATACTGGGTATTTCGTGACCAGTTTACCAATCTCAGCCTAAAGAAAGATGAGTCCATTACATTCCAGATTAGGAACAAGCTCAACCCCAAAGGCTTCCCTCCCTCAGACGGGTCCTATGACCCATCTTTTGAAGACCCTGTTCCTGCCCCTCACCTTACAGTTGGGGGTCCCACGCACCCCCCCCACTCACAAACTGAAGAAAAGCTTCTCGTTAATGCCAGAAACAACAGACGCAATGGCCAGAGAGAGAATGGAGGCTCCAAAGAAGACGTGGATGGGTTTCAGGAGGCTGCGCAGCCACATGGATGCCCAGGGCAGCAGGAAGACCGAGAAGCCCAGGAACCACTGTGGACACGGGAAATACCTGACTGTACCGCGTGTGACCAAAGGCACGCCGGGTCACACCACCCACCAGCACCCCTGCTCGTCAATGAACCCTGGCCCACCTCTCACAGCTCAACCCTCCTGCCAGGCACTGCAGCCTCCTCCCTGTGGTCTGACACAAACAGGAATGTCACCTACATGAAAAGCCTGGCTACACCTCCACCCTCCCGCAAACCTAGCCCTGCTTGTTTTGTCTCTGCTTCCTTCCTATCCTGGCTCACAAAACTCCCAATTCGTACATGGCTACAATCAGGATGTGAATACTACTGCTCGAATTGCTTCTGGTTCACAGAAAAGGGGAGTGGAAAACGTGACTTAAGAGTCAGCCTGGTACGTCCTGTGATCGAGTTAGTTAGCTCAGAGCGCTCCAGGACCACAGTGGGTGGTGTGAGGGGTGAGAGCGGAACAGGGTGAATGGGAGAACCACCAGCCTCCCAGAGCCCCTCCAACTGCTGATCCTACAGCATGCGCCCTGCCACACCATCTCCAGGCACTGAGCAGAAGGAAGACTTGGTGCTGATGCCAGGGAAGCCCCAGCCGGAGTGGGCAGCCAGTGGGAACCCAAGGACAGAGAGTACCCACCTGGCAGGCGAAGAGGAAGACGGTGGTGATGCCCAGCCAGCTGTGCAGGGAGTAGAGATGAGGGATCTTTGCGTGGTTGTGAAATTCAAAGACCGCGTGCAGCCCCAGCACAGTCAGGAGGAAGGCCAGCAGGTGCGTGGCTGCGTGGCAGGATTTCCAGGGCAGCCTGGGCCCTACCCATGACTGGGGCAGGCGGTAGACCAGCGATGCTGTCGGAGAGAGCAGTCCCAGGGCTCGGCCTCTTCCCCTCGTGCTCACCAAGCATCAGGGGAATCAGCCTGCCGTGATCCCAAACAGCTTCCCAACAGGAAGGAGGAAGTGCTAGGACACCAGTAGCGGCTCTCCAGCACCTTCCATCCTGGCATCACTTCTAGTGCAGCCACCAGCCATGAAGGGGGAGAAGGGGCCATGATAAAGGGGAGGAGCGGGGTCAGGGATAAACTAGGAGTTTGGGATTAGCAGACACAAATTACTACATATGAAACAGATAAATAGTAAGATCCTAGTGTGTAACACAGGGAACTATATTCACTATCTTGTAATAAACTATCATGGAAAAGAATGTATGTGTGTGTGTATAATATATATATATATACACTGTATATAAAACTGAATCCGTGTATACTGGAAACTAACATAACATTGTAAATCAACTATACTTCAATTTTTTGAACTTCCCAGGTGGCTCAGCAGTAAAGAATCCTCCCACCAATGCAGGAGACGCGGGTTTGATCCCTGGGTCAGGATGATCCCATGGAGAAGGAAATGGCAACCCGCTCCACTATTCTTACCTGGGAAATCTCATGGACAGAAGAGAATGGCAGGCTACAGTCCATATGTTAGTGGCTAAACAACAATACTTCAATTTAGGAAATTCCCTGGTGTTCTGGACAGGGAAGCATGGCATGCTGCAGTCCGTGGGGTCACAAAGAGTTGGACACAACTGAGTGACTGAACTGAACTAGTGGTATAATATATGCCACGTGTATGCATTTTTATATACAAGTTGAAAAGCAGTGTCACATTCATTATTTCATCTAACTGGAAGAACTCTCACAACTGAACTGAGCTGTCAAGGACACAAGTTTTAAGGTTAGATAACCAAGGTCCAAATCCCAGCTCCACCTCTCAGCTATCTGGCAACTTCTTTCTAAATCTCAGTTTCCTCATCTGTACAATGGAGACAATGGAGCCCACCTCACAAACTGTCTGTAAGAACAGAACAGGACGATATCATCAAGTACACAGGGTAAGCTGCTGTTCATCAGTGTCACTGTAATTCCCATTTTAGAAGTGGAGAGAGTAAGACTGACCTGGGCCCAAGCCCAGCTGTGAACACACGGGACAAGCAAGGCTGGTCCGGCAAGAGTGAGCAGATCCCTCATGTCGGGACCTGACTGTGCCACGAGGGCCCTCACCCTCCCGCTTCCTAGAGCACGGCTGGCAGACGACCACTCAGGCCAGATCCAGGCCGCTGCCTATTTTTGTGAACAAAGGGGTTTTTCTGCTTATGACTGGCTGAATAGCATTTACTGAAAAGAACATCTTGTCCCACAGCTCTAGAGAGCCACCTCTCCTCCCCTGTCTATTCACTTATCATGACCACACTGTTGTTATTATTACTCGAGTATGGTTGATTTACAACGTTGTGTTAGTTCCAGGTGTGCAGCAAAGTGAACCAGTTACACATATACATATATCCCCTCCTTTTTAGATCCTTTTCCCTTACAAGCCATTAGAGAGTATTGAAAAGAGTCCCCTGCATTACACAGTAGGCCCCTCACTGTCTTGATCACAGCGGCTTTATAATAATCCTGACTAGATGGGCGAGTAAGCTCTCCAACTGTGCTCTTTTTCAAAACCTTCTTGATCA
>SJYQ01000348.1:0-49091 GCA_006410935.1 Redunca redunca | reverse complement strand
CCCCAACTCCAGTTCTTCGGCGGGCGTTTCTTCCCTAACCCCAAGGAACCGGGGACCAGGAACGCCGTCACGGGTCGGCCCTGTCCTCACCCTCAGCCCCACGATTCCGTTGAAGCGGAAATGTTCGGGCCAAGGCGAAGCCTCTGGCCAGGGGCTGGCCCTCCGCAAGGCGGCGCGCGGGGTCAGGGGGAGGCCTTGGCCAGATCTAGGAGCCCTGGAACAGGCCGCGGCGACGCTGGGAAGGCCTGGAGAGACGCGAGCCCAGAAAAGCGGGGGCCCAAACATGGCGGCCGAGTCGGCCATAGAGCGGGGAGAGAAAACCTAGGCCAAGCGTGTAGCACGACGCAGGGGGAGCCCGCGTCCGCCATCTACTTCCGGGATTTAAAGCCGGTTTCCGGAAGCCAGGGTGGTATCCCCATGACAACCGACGTTGGGCCTCTGAGGTGAGTCCTTGTTGAGGAGTGTGTAAAGAGGCCAGAAGTCGGAATTTCGTTGTTAATTGCTTTGGTTTTGGCTTTTCGCTAAGGCAGTCCCATTTAAAAGTGGGTTGGGACGGGTGGGGAAAATTGCTCTGCTCTACCGAGGGAACACGGCAGATAGCGGTGAGAAGACCGAATTGCTTCATTACCTTGCGAAATCACCGCTACGCTAACCCGAGGTGATGGTCATCCTTCCCTTAATGAAGGCGGTGAGCACTTGTTTTTAACGGAGCCTCACAACAGCCTTCTGTGGCGGCCTGTGAAGTAGCGGTTAAGAGCATGGGCTTTCGTATCACACCTAGTTGTGAATCCCGGAGGAACGGCTTGAACTCTGACACTGTCCTTGCCTGTAGAATGCGGATAATTCTTTCCCATCTTGCGGAGTAGTTTCGAGGACTAAAGGAATTTATCTTGGTTGACAAGTTTATCATGGTGCGGGTACATAGGTGATACTATCAATGTTATTTGATGAATAAGGAAACTCGGCTCAGAGAAAACCACATTGTACATCCTCAGTGGGACTTCATTAGGTGAGGTGGATGAGGTTCTGCAACTTCTCAGAGCCTCTGTGTAAAGTGGGGCTATAAGCATAACAACAGCTAGTTCTTAAAATGGATATAGGATTAAATAAGGAAGTAAATATGCGGAGTTTGTAAAGTAACATTTTACATATGTTGATTTAATCATTCTGTAACACTTCAGAACATTTTGAAATTTGCTTATGGATTTGATCCAGCTGGAGAGGGTCACAGGACAATCCCAGAGCAGCTTCTTTGTCTTGGAATAAATGAAAATAAAGGCCCAGCCCCCCTTACCTGGTGCCATTGTGTCGCTACCATAATCTTTAACGTTAGAAGAGCACTATTTCCTCTCAGCTTTTTCTGCCTACACCATTAACCACTTCTCTGCCAATGTTTTTCCTGCTCAGTTGTGTCTGACTCTTTGTGACCCCATGGACTGTAGCCACGAGGCTTTTCTGTCCATTGAATTTTCCAGGCAAGAATACTGGAGTGGGTTGCCATTTCCTCCTCCAGGGGATCTTCCCAACCCAGGGATCAAACCCACGTCTCCTGCATTGGCAGGTGGATTCTTTCTTTACCACTGAACCACCTGGGAAGCCCTTTCCTGCCTAGTTGCATGTAAACCTGTCAGTTTTGTAAGAGGCAGCTTTGAGCAGTAGTTAAGCACTCAGACTCCAGACCCAGACTGCCTAGATCTGAATGCTAGCTCTGCCAATTACTAGCGATAGGACGTTGGACAAATTATTTTACCTCCCTGGGCTTCAATTGTCCCCTCTATAAAATGGAGAGAGTAATAGTGTATATTCCACCTCAAGGGTAATGGAGAGATTTAAATAATGTTCTGCTTAGAATTATAAGTGATATACAAAGATTTGCTTCTGCAATTAGAATTATTATCACTATATGACCAGACAATCACTTTGTGTATTTTCCCTAGATTCCTTTGGACTCAAAACTGGTTAGAAAGAGCTCTACATTTAGAGGATTCCAGGCATGGAGACAGGTTTGAGGGTGAGGGTCCCTGGAAGGAATGACTAGTTCGCATTTTTTGTTGTTGGTTTTGTCATCGATGTATCACAAGCACCTAGAATGGTGCCTGGCATATAGTAGGTCCTAAGTAAATATTTATTGTACTGTTGAATTTCTAACCTCTCTTTCTCTCTTTTCTTTTCTTTTTTCTTTTTCTTTTTTTTTTTTTTTGCTTTAACAGACCCTTGTCTTAGAGCAAGGGAAGCAGCTGCCATTCTGAAGAACTCAGTGCCTGGGGGAGGACCAGTAGTTGTTTCCTGAGGAACTGTGGAATGTGCCCCTGGGGACACAAGAGAGCAGAAGGAAGATGCTCCAGACCAGTAACTACAGCCTGGTGCTCTCCCTGCAGTTCCTGCTGCTGTCCTATGACCTCTTTGTCAATTCCTTCTCTGAGCTTCTCCGAACAGCTCCAGTCATACAGCTGGTGCTCTTCATGTGAGTGGGACTGCACAGCTCAACCCAAGTCATTTCAGAAGCCCCAAAGAGCATGATTTAGTGTTTTAAAGTTATTAATAGAGAAATATCAGGGAAAATAAAATTGCAGTTTGTCTTGGGTACTCCATGGGCCATAGACATGTCACAAGATACACTGTTTTGATACTTCCGATTTGATATACTTCTAACAAGGGTTTGGGACACAGGAAGCAGTGCACATAGGAAAAGAGGGTCAGATTGTTGACACTGTCATTATCTCCATCGGTGAGTAGAAAGTGTCTTACAGTGCCATGAAACAGGCTTGCAAAATGTCAGATAAAGCCGTTATCAAGGACTTCCTGGCGGTCCAGGGGTTAGGAATTGGCACCTTCACTGCCCTGGCCCTGAGTAAAAATAATCCTTTTTTTTTTTTTGGCTGTTCTGGGTTTTCGTTGCAGCATGGGCTTTCTAGTTGCCCTGTGGCATGTGGGATCTTAGTTCCCTGACCAGGATTAAACCTGCATCCCCTGCATTGGAAGGCAGATTCATAACCACTGAACCACCAGGAAATTTCCAAAATAACCATATTGATAACATATATGCATCCCAGAGGATGGAAGCTATTGTCATTTTTCGTCCACAGTGATTTTTAGTCTCCATGAGGCAAGTTCTAAATAGAAAACCACAATTTTAGACCCTGTCTTCACTCAGCAAATGTTCATCAGCCTACCAGACAGTGCTATAGTTGCAGTGGTGGACCTGACAAGTTCTGTTTGATGGGAGTTCTATTCTAGTTGAGAGAGACAAATATTTTAATAACTTCAAATAGTAATAAATGTTATACAGTAGATATAAAGTATGTGGAATGGGAAGAAGAAGGTAGTGGCGTGAAAGAAAAGTTTCTGAAGAGGGGACATTTGAACCAACACTTGAATGGCACTAGATACCAGGTTATTTGACAGGGCTGGCATTTTCTGGCTACAAGGAGGAAACTAGCTGCTTCTCACAGGTGCCTCGGAGGCTTGTTGAGTTGGGAATGTCAGCAGGAAAGCCTTGTCCATAGACTGCAGCTCAACTGATGGGACCAACAAGTAGCGGGTAGTTTTAATTTCATGTCATTTGGGGTCCAGAACCCACACTACCTCTTCGGGGCGGGGTTCAGAGGCAAGGAAAGACCTCACGGTGTCCCTTAGGATCGAGGGCCGACTCTTGGATGCTCTGCAGGCCTCCATTTGGCTGTCCTTTTGTTTTCCATGTTTGCAGCATCCAGGATATCGCAATCCTCTTCAACATCATCATCATTTTCCTCATGTTCTTCAACACCTTCGTCTTCCAGGCTGGCCTGGTTAACCTCCTCTTCCATAAGTTCAAAGGGACCATCATCCTGACAGCTGTGTACTTCGCCCTGAGCATCTCTCTTCATGTCTGGGTCATGGTAAGAGGGAGGCTCTGAGTCCTTAAAGGACTTGGAATGTCTTATTGTGGGAACCCAGCAGCTCTGGATGTTTATCTCACAGAATCCTTTATAAGAAACAGGTGAAATGAATGTGGTCCAGCCTGGAGCTCGACACATGAGAATTTCATAAGGTACTTTTTCTCAACCTTATGTGTTGAAGAACACCCTTATCCAGGAGTCGAGGGGCACTTGTGGAACGTTTGATTCTTTTTGCCCCAGAAGACCTGCAGGTTAAAGCAGGAAATTGAATCTGTTCCATCATTCGCTGTTTGGGCAGGTGCGTGTTGATACAGGGTATCCTTAGGCATCAATGTCCCATGGGAAATAGTCAGGCAGGAGTGCCACGAGCCCTCTGCTGTATCCCCATCACTTACATTAGGAGAACGAGCCTCCGAGATGCCTCCCTCTGGTTCTAACATAGGCCTCGAAGCAGATCCAGTTTTCATGGTTTCAGATTTCTTTTTTGTTTTTCCTTTTTTTTTTTTTTTTTGCTGTACCTAGTGACTTAATGGGAGAAGGCAATGGCACCCCACTCCAGTACTCTTGCCTGGAATATCCCACGGTGGAGGAGCCTGGTAGGCCGCAGTCCATGGGGTCACTAAGAGTCGGACACAACTGAGCGACTTCACTTTCACTTTTCATTTTCATGCATTGGAGAAGGAGATGGCAAGCCACTCCAGTGTTCTTGCCTGGAGAATGCCAGGGACAGGGGAACCTGGTGGGCAGCCGTCTATGGGGTCACACAGAGTCGGACACGACTGAAGCGACTTAGCAGCAGCAGTGACTTATGGGCTCTTAGTTCCCCGACCAGTGATCAAACCCACTCTCCCTGCATTGGAAGTACGGAGTGCTAACCACTGGGAAACCAGGGAATTCCTTCAGATTTCTTCTGCTCTACAAATTCTCTGTGGGTATCTCATGTGTTTCTTTGTACTCATTTAATGGAACACATTAAAACCTCAGGGTTCTCTAGGCATTTCTTTACTAAAGGCACCTTCTCAGACTAAACCTCCCATTAGGTTGCCCCTGTGATTCCACAGAGAGAACAAGAACTCACAGGGGAGACGCAGCACAGTGCCAAAGTCTCTGCTGAGAGGATTGTCTCTGCTCAGGTTCCTAGAGCCAAAATAGTCCTGGCTTTGTACTGTGAAGCTGCTAATCTGATTAAACCCTGAGTGCACCAAGCCTTTATCTGACAGGAACCAAGCCTCAGATTTCCAAGGCAAGACAGTGACCATGCTGAACTCCTGAGATAATGTGTATCATTTCTCATTGGCTAAGGCAATGGGATGAAAGGAAATAAATGGCTTAGTTCAAACTTACTCCCTCAGGGTTAAAAGAATTACTTCCTCTGCAGCAAAACACAGGGGACTGGTTGAAGCTTGTTTGAGAAACACTCCTTTGGTTTGTGTAAAGAAAGAAGGGGGTGATATTAGCCTGATACTAAATCAAGCAGCATCTCTGCAGCTCACCAGGCTGGAGATGTCAGGGCCTTATCTGGCCATTCACTTTTCTCTGTCTACTCTTGTTTCCTTTAGAACTTACGCTGGAAAAACTCCAACCGCTTTGTCTGGACAGATGGACTTCAAACATTGTTTGTATTCCAGAGGCTAGGTAAGAACCACAGCAACCTCAGGCCTCACTTTGGCCCCACCTGTGGCTCTGGCAGCGAGGGCCTTGATCCTGGCTTCCCAGCCCATCACAACCGGCGTGAGATGAGCAGAACAGCCATGCCAAGACCAGGAGAGACCACTGCCCTCTGCCCTTTCTGGGAGTCACTGGGAAATCGTGGAACAGGGCCCCTCGGCCTTGTCTGGTCATGTTCTTCCCCTGAAACAACACTCGGGTGCATCCCTGACTCTTCTTTCCTGTTTATTCTCCACAGCGGCAGTGTTGTACTGTTACTTCTACAAACGGACAGCTGTGAGGCTGGGCGACCCTCGCTTCTACCAGGACTCATTATGGCTGCGCAAGGAGTTCATGCAAGTTCGAAGGTGACCGTTTTCTGGCACATCGATGAACGCCTTTCCTTCCTGACAGAAGTCACACTGGGGGCTCTGCAGAGGGGGCGGTCGGCCCTGTGTGCTGGGAAGTAGCTTGACATTCCGAGGACAGGCCCCAGCCAGTCAGTGTGCAGCAGATGAAGAGGCGGAGCCTCCCTCTAGCACATTAAAGTGTGCCCAGTGCAGACTCCTGCACATCATCCCTTCCCAGCCTCCTGCTGCAGCCCTGCCCCCTTTCCTTCCCGCTCTCTGCCCCTCTCCCTCACCAAGGGCTCTGTGGCTTTTTCCCAAGGGAACTTTCCAGTGACCCTAGTACAGGAGGAGCTCCCAGCTCTGGCTCTGTTTGCACTGCACACTGATTGAAGGATGCAAAGAGTGACTTTTCTGGGCTCCTGACTGAGCACACCTCAGACATTTAGATTTTATACCCAAGGTACTTTTTTTTACATTGTATAAATAGGAAATAAATTCTTTTCTATAAATGATGGAGTCTCTGCCTTGCTTAGTCCCTCTGTGGTTAAGAGGAATGCCAAGTCCTAGCCTAGCCTAGCCTTAGCGTCTACTTGGTCCAGTGGGCAAATTGAGCCACAGAGCAGATATGGGTATTCCTTGAATCCCATTGTGAGTACAAGATATTTTCGCAGAAAAGATGTGATTTGATGCCCCACCCCCATCTCTGGAGTTTCAGTCTGCCATGTTTTATTCAGTCTTTCCCCCTATCGGAGCCCAGAATTGTCCTCAGGAGAGTGAAATGTTCCCCAGTCTTTTTGGCAAAAGAAATTTTAAACATTCGTGTGCCTGTAGTATCAGTTTTCTATTGCTAGAATAGTTGCATGTAACAGACCCACCACTACACTTCGGTGGCATGGCTCTTGAGTGTTGGGGCTCAGCTCATCTGACCGGGTTTGGGTAGTTTCTGCTGGGCTCACACACGTGTCTGTGGTCAGCTGTGGGTCAGCCAGGCAACTGTCATGATCTTGAGATCATTGACTTCTGGCTAATCTAGGCTGACCTCTGCTAGAATGACTCTGCTTCACATGACTTATTGTCCAGCAGGCTTGCCTGGGTCGGTTGACTAGACAGTGGCAGAGAAGGAAATCGAGCTATAGGGAGCAACTCCAGTTCAGGCCTCTACTGTGTCTCTTCAGCTCCCATTGGTCAAAGCAAATCATGTGACTGAGCCCAGTGTTGGAATGGGAAAGCGCTAGGAGGTTTCTTGGCAAAAGACAAGGGTGCGGTCAGTCCATCCCACCAGAAAGCTGCCCCATGAAACTCATTATTCAGAAGTACTTTGGCCCAGGAGTTGGCAAACTTTTCCTGTTAAAGGTCAGATAGTAAATATTTTAGATCTTGAGGGCCATGTGGCCTCTGTTGCAATTACTCAACTTTGACATCAAAGCACAAAAGCAGCCAGAGGTGAAACTCAGATGAATGACCCGTGTCAGAAAATGTGGATTTTGTTTCAACCACATGAAAATGTAAATCTAATCTTAACTTGAGCTTTATACAAAACGGGCTAGATGTGCCCTCAGGCCATGGTATGCTGACCCCTAGTTTAGAAGCCTATAATGAAGTCCTCGGGAAAGAGAGGCTGTAGTTAATCAGCTGTGCTGTCAAGATTTATCAGATATTTTAAAAGAATGTTACAGAGTTCTAAGAAAATACCTAAGATCTCATCCCCTATAATTGGTAGACGTGATCTAAAATGTCCTAACAAAACCACCATCTATGTGTACTGTACCTTCGTCTGTACAAAAAATGACAATAGCACAATTTTGAATCTTTTCATAAAAGCTCTTACAAGAATATTATCCCCTTTGCTCATCACAATCCCTGAAAGATAGGAGATTTTTTGTGTCCCCAAATGAATCAGGGCTGGATTGTTCTCTGCAGTCTCTGTAGCCAGTAAGTACAATCAAATGCTTGTTTTCCTCACTCCCAGTATAAATGGCACTTTGTAGTCCCAGGAGTCTCTTGGGTGTGTGTATGTGTGTGTGTGTTACTTCCTTCCTTCCTCCCTTCCTTCCCACCTCCCTCCCTCCCTCCCTCCCTCCTTCTTCCTTTGTTTCTTTCTTTATCTTGATAGTTAATGCATTCATGTGATACAAAATTGAAGTTATATTTGTGCAATTAGTCTTCCCACTTCTGTATCTCAGTCACTGAGTTCCTTCTTCCTCCCCTCCTTGACAATCTATATTTACTTGAATAATTTCTTACAGACAGTGTAATATTTCAGAAACATTTTTACAAAAGAAAAAAAATGGCTACATCCTTCCCCAGAAATAATATCATATCTTTGATGCTATGCATTTATATTTTATATACAGTTGTGATTATGGGGACTATGCCATAACATAGTTTGGTTTTCTTTTTTCACTTAGCAGTAGGAATGTATCTTTAAGATGTGATGCAAGTTGATTGCTTGGGGCAGTTAGTTTTCAAAGATGAAAGGAAGAAAATAAACACTTTTAAAAGTGCTGACTTTTAATAGGATGGAGTTGCTTCTAGCTGACCAATGCTCTATTAGAGAACTAGAAAGACCAGACAAAATATGAAAGTCGTCTAAAAAGATCTTAGAGAATTGCTGAAGGAAAGATGATGAAAGGGCCTAAAATTCTGAAGCAGAATCAGGGACGTGAGCTGACAGTTTGCAGCAGACTTCCTCCTGGGAGCATCTGCTGACTGGGTTTGAGCAAGAGGCTGAGGATCCAAGCATTGCCCAGGCAGAGGGGACCAGAGAAGCCAGCGGAGCTTAGTGCTCTCCTAACACTGGAAGAACAAAACCGGGGACTGAAAGAGCCTTAAGGACGTAACACATTTCTTCTCTAAGATATTTACCGAACACTGAAGCTATATAGGGCCAGAAGCTATAAAAAGCTAAACCTCAAACTTCTGAAAAGCAGAATTGTGGACCACAAATGTGTTGTTCAGATTCAAGCAACTCAGCTAAAGACAGAAAATCTAAGCTGAGATTGGAGCTGCTGCCCCATAAAGTGATCTGCACTGTATATCCACCCAAAATGGACTTCCCAGGTGACTCAGTGGTAAAGAATCTGCCTGCCAATGCAGGAGACCCAGGTTCAATCCCTGGGTCAGGAAGATCCCTTGGAGAAGGAAATGGAAACCCACTCTAGTATTCTTGCCTGGGAAATCCCACAGATAGAGGAGCCTGGAGGGCTACAGTCCATGGCGTCAAAAAAGAGCCAGAAAGGACTTAAGAACTAAACAACAACAATCCATCCAAGCTAACTGCCTGATAAAAGAACCATCACTCTTTGGAGACAGACAATACAAACCAGAGCCTCCACAATTTAACGTTCAAAACTGGCACCAATACTGAGGTGACCTAGATACTGGAGTTAACAGACAAGGATAATAAAGCAGCAGTGAAATTATGTTCTCAGTGAATAAAAAGATAGGCAACCTCAGCAAAGAAACAAATGACTTTTGAAAAATAGAAACTCTGGAAATAAAAATTACAACAACTGAAACATTTTTAATCAAATGAATAGATTTTACAGCAAAAAAGATTACAGAACTGGTCAATGAAATAGAAGGTAAACCGATATAAACTCCCCACGCTGCAGAACAGAGACAAAAAGAGATTTTTAAAAAGTCTCCCAGGCCAGTTAGATAATGTCAAACAGCCTGACAAATGTATGATTAGAATCCTAGAAGGAAAAGAGAAGGAAGAAAGCAGAAAAAAAAAAAAAATTTTCCCAAATTTGATAAAATGTACAGATTTTAGATACTCCACAAAGCCACCTTAATTAACACAGAAAGGCCACATCTAGGAACATCATAGTCAAAAGCTAAAGATGAAGAGTAAATCTTGAAAGCAGCAAGAGAAAAACAAACCACATACAGAAGAACAACAATTAGCAACTGGCTACTCACCAGAAATCAGAGGCCAGCAGAGAGTGTAACACCATCTCTAAAGTGCTGCAAGAAAAAGAGGTCAACTCAGAAATCTAAATTTACCAAAAATATACTTCAGATATAAAACAGAGAATTTGTTGCCAGCAATCCTGTGCTACAAAGAAATGCTAAAGGAGTTATTTGGCTTGAAGGGGAATGATAACAGATGGAAACTCAGATCCTCTGAAAGGGATGGAGTACATCAGAAATAGTATCTGAGTAAATATAAAGAGTATTTTAAAATGTTTTTCTTATTAAGTTATTTATAATACATATGAATAAAAAATGCAGTGTTTTCCATGTATACAGAGTAATGACCAGTGCAAGCCACATGCTGAACCATAAAATAATAATCAGTACATTTAAAAGGAGAAAGAGCATGTTTTATTGACAATAATGGAATTGAGTTAGAAATCAGTAACAATAAGATAACTAGGTGGTCCAATCTAAGTCTAATCAGAGACAGAAACTACCTAGTAATTTAAACATGGCAGGTTTAATATAATCCTTAAATTATAAGAGACAGTGGAAAGAAAGTGGAGTCGCTCAGTCGTGTCTGACTCTTTGTGACCCCTGGACTGTAGCCTACCAGGCTCCTCCGTCCATGGGATTTTCCAGGCAATAGTACTGGAGTGGGCTGCCATTTCCTTCTCCAGGGATCTTCCCAACCCAGGGATCCAACCTGAGTCTTCCGTGTTGTAGGCAGATGCTTTACCGTCTGAGCCACGTGGGAGACCCGGGTTGCCATTTCCTCCTCTAGAGGATCTTCCCAATCCAGGAATCGAACCTGCATCTCCTGTGTCTCCTGCACTGGCGGGCAGATATTTTTTTACCATTGACCCACCTGGAAAGCCCTATAAAAATGTAAAGAGAATTCTAAAAGGGTACCTGAGGGCTGAGGACAAACTTTGTAGGGTCCCCCACCCCAAAATCTGGGGTTTAGACCTCACAGCAGCCCACTGGGTGGTGAACAGGTTCACTGGTTGGCCAAGGCAGAGCTGGTTCACAGTTGCCAGGCAAGAAACAACCCTCCAGGGCACAGATGAGCCAAGGCTGTTGGGCAGGTGCACACAGAATGCCCCAGGTGCGCAAGGCCTGCAGTCCATGATGTCCATGCCCGGCATGGAGGGTCATGGGAATCAACCCTCTGGGGAGAAGAGCCAAGGTCCGTGAGCAGACATGTGGAGTTGGGCCCCGCTGTGGCTACACACTGTCTGTGCCTGAGGGCTTGGGGAAAAGTGATCCAGGGCAGAGAGAAACAAGGCTGAGGGGGCAAGTGCACAGAGTTAGGGAACTGCCATGTGTGCCAAGGCCTGGAGCATGCAGTATTCTTGACAGGAGGGCCACAGCAAAGTGGTCACCAGGCATGGACCAGGTTCGTGAGGTTGCTGAGGGAGTGCCCGCTCTTGGTATGTGGTTGGAGAGGACCATCTGATATCCTAGCTGTCCTCACACACATGCACCGCTGAGACCACAGTGCAGGAGCAGGAAAAGCAAACCAGAGCTTATGGGAGCTAGGAAGACAAGCCCTTTCCTTCCTTCAATATCCCTCCAGCACCCTCTACAGACAGGGCTTACCATTGTGCTCACTGAAAGAAATGCTGAATCCAGTCTGGAACCACAGGACAGGTTCTGAAGGTGAATGCAGAGCTCATGTCCGTCTTTTCAGCTACTCAGCTTTCATGCACCATTCTACACTTATTTGAACTTCCATGTTGCATTCCTACTGACAACATACATCTATTCTTAAAAGTGACATTCTTGGGACTTCCCTCGTGGTACACTGGACCCAATGCAGGAGGCCTGGGTTTGATTTCTGGTCAGGGAACTAGGGTTAGGATTAGGATTACCCCACAAGTAAGATTTTGCAGCCTCATCTAACCCACGTGTCACAACCAAGACCCGATGCAGTCAAATAGATAAAAGTATTTTTTTTAAGTGATGGTGTCACTCTTCCCCTAAAATGAGAAGGCATACAGTCCCAACAGTCACTGTATCCATAGCTGACTCTATTAATTACTCCACGAATTTGTCATGGTCTCACTAAATATTCTATTATATAAAGATTAAATTATGAACTTGACCTCCAACAAACAGTCAATAGAAAGGTAAAAAGGAGAAAATGGTCAGTATATACAAATAAACGCATGCATGTCAAGTCGCTTCAGTCATGTGCGATTCTTTTTGACCCTATGGACTGTAGCCCGCCAGGCTTCTCTGTCCATGGGGTTCTCCAGGCAAGAATACCTGAGTGGGTTGCCATGCCCTCCTCCAGGAATCTTCCCAACCCAGGGATTGAACCTGTGTCTCCTGCAGCTCCAGCACTGCAGGTGGACTCTTTACCACTGAGCCACCAGGGAAGCCCCCAAAACACAGGCATGCAAGGAGCAAAGAAACACAAAAAACGACCAGGGCTCTCGTTTTTGTAATTGGTCACTTTTATAACTGGTCACAAAGTTGTAGTTGATAACCATGGCTTCCTTCTTCAATCCCTATGTTGATAATTCCCTTTCCCTCAGCTCGAGCTTCTGCCGCTGCTCTGGGTTCTTCACCTGTTGTTGTTCAGTCACTAAGTTGTGTCCGGCTCTTTTGTGACCCATGGATTATACCCCACCAGGCTCCTCTGTCCATGGGATTTCTCAGGCAAGAATACTGGAGTGGGTTGTCATTTCCTTCTCCAGCAGATCTTCCTGGACCAGGGGTTGAACCCATGTCTCCTGCATTGCAGGTAGATTCTTTACCACTGAGCCATCAGGGAAGCCTTCTTTACTGTTCAGTTCAGTTCAGTGGCTCAGTCGTGTCCAACTCTGCGACCCCATGAATCGCAGCACACCAGGCCTCACTGTCCACCAACTCCCAGAGTTCACCCAGACTCGTGTCCATCAAGTCAGTGATGCCATCCAGCCATCTCATCCTCTGTCGTCCCCTTCACCTCCTGCCCCCAATCCCTCCCAGCATCAGGGTCTTTTCCCATGAGTCAACTCTTCGCATGAGGTGGCCAAAGTATTGGAGTTTCAGCTTCAGCATCAGTCAGCTTCAGCATCAGTCCTTCCAATGAACACCCAGGACTGATCTCCTTTAGGATGGACTGGTTGGATCTCCTTGCAGTCCAAGGGACTCTCAAGAGCCTTCTCCAGCACCACAGTTCAAAAGCATCAATTCTTTGGCGCTCAGCTTTCTTGACAGTCCAACTGTCACATCCATACATGACCACTAGAAAAACCGTAGCCTTGACTAGACGGACCTTTGTTGGCAAAGTGATGTCTGCTTTTGAATATGCTATGTAGGTTGGTCATAACTTTCCTTCCAAGGAGTAAGCGTGTTTTAATTTCATGGCTGCAGTCACCATCTGCAGTGATTTTGGAGCCCCCCAAAATAAAGTCTGATACTGTTTCCACTGTTTCCCCATCTATTTCCCATGAAGTGATGGGACTGGATGCCATGATCTTTGTTTTCTGAATGTTGAGCTTTAAGCCACCTTTTTCACTCTCCTCTTTTTCACTTTCATCAAGAGGCTTTTTAGTTCCTCTTCACTTTCTGCCATAAGGGTGGTGTCATCTGCATAGCTGAGGTTATTGATATTTCTCCCGGCAATCTTGATTCCAGCTTGTGCTTCGTCCAGCCCAGCGTTTCTCATGATGCACTCTGGATAGAAGTTAAATAAGCAGGGTAACAATATACAGCCTTGATGTACTCCTTTTCCTATTTGGAACCAGTCTGTTTTTCCATGTCCAGTTCTAACTGTTGCTTCCTGACCTGCATATAGGTTTCTCAAGAGGCAGGTCAGGTGGTCTGGCATTCCCATCTCTTTCAGAATTTTCCACAGTTTCTTGTGATCCACACAGTCAAAGGCTTTGGCATAGTCAATAAAGCAGAAATAGATGTTTTTCTGGAACTCTTTACTGTTAGAGTAACCCAAATCCTCATTCCTAAAGGATCTGAGTTCTACTTTGGAGGGGGCATGGGTGTATTAATAGGTGCCCCAGAGCATCCTCTGGGTTCCAGACATAGTCTTTCTTGTCTCCCTTGTGTAGCTGCAACCGAATTTTCCATTGAGACTCAGGATCAATCATTCTAACCAGCAGGTTGGATGCCCCACCCCCTTTTTGTTCTTTGATTTAGTGGCATAAGGAGCCCAGATTGACCAGGGGGCAATATCATTTTCCAGTTCAGTAATACATTGTTCTGTCTCCTTGTGGAACATGACTCACTTGAGAACTAAGATCTCCAAATCAGCAGGCTCAAATTTTTCAGTGTAAAGAGCAAAAACCTCTGGGGGTGGTTTATTAGGTGTAATAGTGAGAGAAGTCATTCCCACTCCTACCCATTGAATTCTGGACCCATGCGTGCTGGCTGGGGGGACAACAGTACCGTATAATGGTCTCTGATTCAAAGACATACTTCATTCTGTGAATTAGAACCCCCATCCTTTCAGTATATTTTCTCCCTACTGATACTATAACTGAGTCTACCGTGAACCAGTCTACTTTTCAATTACACCACTTTCTTCCAGGTGACGAAGTATGTGTGGTTAAGACCAGTTATTTCCAGAGGCATAAGCCCATTGCCACACTTCCTTTGCTGGGAAATGAGTTTCTCGATCAGATGCAATGTTGTGTAGAATGCCATGAGGGGCACATTGTGTCTCTGTTGGGAGGACCCGAGGAACCTTCACTTTTATCAAATGAGCCAAGGCTGGCGAGTGGGTGTGCAGAAGAATTGAGGCACTCCTGCAGGGACAGAGTCTGGAGGGTGTGGGGTCCACATGGGAAGAGCCCTAGGAAACAACTCTCTGGGGTGCAGGAAGTCAAGGCTGGTGGGCAGGGGGACACAGGATCAGGATGCTGCTGCAGGTGTGAGGCAGAGGCAAGGTGAAGATCACCAGGCCTGGGCTGGGGCTAAGAGACCAGTGAGCTCCCAATCCCCTGCAGGCACACAGCTGGGACAGAGCACCGCTGGATGTCCTCGTGCATATGTACCTCTGACTGTGCAGCAGGAGCAAGAAAAACCAAAACAGCGCAGGCTAGAACCAGGAAGCAAAGCCCCTTTCTTCCTGCAGTGTCCATCCAGTGCCCTCTACTGACGGAGCCTGAGATGGTGCTCACTGAAAGGGAGACATGCTTTCAGTCTAGTCCATGACTGCAGAACAGGTACTGAAGTGTTTGTCTGAAGCTGAAGACCAATATGTTGATAACTGCCACACTGGGAAACCACTAAATATTTACAAGTTAAACATTATACTTGTAAATCATCATGGATCAGAGAAGAAACCGGGCTTCCCTGGAGGCTCAGACGGTAGAGAATCTGCCTGCAATACGGGAGACCTGGGTACGATCCCTGGGTTGGGAAGATCCCCTGGAGGAGGTCATGGCAATCCACTCCAGTATTCTGGCCTGGAGAATCCTCATGGACAGAGGAGCCTGGCGGGCCACAGCCCATGGGGTTACAAAGAGTTGGACATGACTGAGCAACTAAATACATATAGCACAGCACAAAGACGGGAAGAAACACAAGCTGGAATCAAGATTGCCGGGAGAAATATCAGTAACCTCAGATATGCAGATGACACCACCCTTATGGCAGAAAGTGAAGAGGAGCTAAAAAGCCTCTTGATGAAAGTGAAAAAGAGGAGAGTGAAAAAGTTGGCTTAAAGCTCAACATTCAGAAAACTAAGATCATGGCATCCGGTCCCATCACTTCATGGGAAATAGATGGGGAAAGAGTAGAAACAGTATCAGACTTTATTTTTGGGGGCTCCAAAATCACTGCAGATGGTGACTGCAGCCATGAAATTAAAACACGCTTACTCCTTGGAAGAAAAGTTATGACCAACCTAGATAGTATATTGAAAAGCAGAGACATTACTTTGCCGACTAAGGTCCATCTAGTCAAGGCTATGGTTTTTCCTGTGGTCATGTATGGATGTGAGAGTTGGACTGTGAAGAAGGCAGAGCGCCGAAGAATCGATGCATTTGAACTGACGTTTTGGAGAAGACTCTTGAGGGTCCCTTGGACTGCAAGGAGATCCAACCAGTCCATTCTGAAGGAGATCAACCCTGGGATTTCTTTGGAAGGAATGATGCTGAAGCTGAAGCTCGAGTACTTTGGCCACCTCATGCGAAGGGTTGACTCATTGGAAAAGACTGATGCAGGGAGAGATTGGGGGCAGGAGGAGAAGGGGACGACCCAGGATGAGATGGCTGGATGGCATCACAGACTCGATGGACGTGAGTCTGAGTGAACTCCGGGAGATGGTGATGGACAGGGAGGCCTGGCGTGCTGCGATTCATGGGGTCGCAAAGAGTCGGACACGACTGAGCGACTGAACTGACTGACTGAACTGACAGCACCAAGAAAAAACCATAAGAGAAATTAAGAGTACTTTAAACTACATCATAATGAAAATACAACATTTAAAATCCATATCATGGGGACTTCCTTAGTGGTTCAGTGGTTAAGAATCCACATTGCAATGCAGGTTTGATCCCTGGTTGGGGAGCTAAGATCCTACATGCCGCAGAGCAACTAAGCCTGCTTGCCACAGCTAGAGAGTCCATGTGCCACAATGAAAGATTCCCCATAATGCAACAGAGATCCCATGTGCCACAACAAAGACTTGATATAGCCAAGTAAATAAATATTTTTTAAGAATGTATCTGATACAGCTTCTGTTAGAAAAGAAGATCTAAAACCAACTAATTTTTCACCTTAAATTAGAAAAAGAGCAAATTAAGCCCAAATTAGGAAGAAAGAAGGCTAAATTAAACATAAGACCAGAAAAAAAAAAAAGAACATGGGTAAATAATAGGTAAAAATATATATGAAACTAAAGGTTAATTCTTTGAAAAGTTAGTTGATTAATCTTCAGCTAGATTGTGGAGCTTATCCCAGGAATGTAAGGTTGGTTTGATATTTAATACTCAATGGGTGAAACTCACCAAGTCAGCAGAATAAAGAGGGAAAAGCATTTCATCTTTAATTAGTTGTATCTGTGACAAAATTCATAACATTCATTGGTGATAAAAAAAAAAATCTACAAACTAAGAACAGCTTGTTGTTGTTCAGTTGCTAAGTCGTGTCCAACTCTGTCACTCCATGGACTGTAGCCCACCAGGCTCCTCTGTCCAAGGGATTTCCCAGGCAAGAATACTGTATTGGGTTGCCATTTCCTTCCCCAGGGGGTCTTCCTAACCCAGGGGTCAAACTCAGGTCTCTTGCATCTCCTGCACTGGCAGGCGGATTCTTTACCACTGAGCCACTAGGGAAGCCCTAAGAATTGCTAGCATGTATCAAAATTCCAGACTTCCAGAAGGAAGCAGGTGTTCAGCATAAACCACATAGTTTGCACAAACAATTGAGGCACAGTGAGACATTTTGGATTGATGGAAACCCTTCTGAAATACAAGTTCACAGACACCAGCCAAAGGCCAACCTTGAAAGTAGGACTTCGTAAGGATAGCAATCTCAGGCCTGCTATGTCAGCAACTTTCTGCATAATATCACAACCAAACTGGTTTCTTTCCAGAAACACAAGGTTGGTTATACCTTTAAAAATCATGTAATTCATAACATTAGCAGAATAAAGGGAGGAAAACATATTGCCTCAACAGATGCAGAGACAGCATTCAGTAAAATGTATCACAAACATTTCAGCAAATTACAAAAAGAACTTTCTTAAACTGATAGAGAGTATCTACAGAAAATTTTACCGTTAGCATATTAACTGTGAAATATAATACTTTCCCCTGATGTTTGGTAAGAATATCCATTATCACCACTCCTATTTAACGTTATACTGGAGGTCTTAGCCAGTACAATAAGGTAATTCAAAAAACTGAAAGTACAGGGATTGAAAAGGAAGTAGAACTATCTTTATTTTCTGACGATATGATATTATGTACATTAAAATCCAAAAGAATCTTTGTATTCTGTTGCTCAAGGAGATGTCTGTCCAGGTGAAGTACTCCATCAAAAGTTTCCAAGCCCAAACCACACTGAAACATTACTTCCCACCTACTTGGATAGTGATGATAATAATTTTAAAAACTGAAAATAAAAGGTGTTGATAAGGATGCAGAGAAATCGGGATCCTTGTACAGTGCTGGTGGAATGTAAAATGCTTACGGACACTGTGGAAAACAGTGTGATGGCTCATTGAAAAGTTAAACCTGGGACTACGCACTGTTTCAAAATGCTGCTAAGCCCCTAGGGCCAGTGACTGACGCCCCCTCACCCGCAGGCTCAGCAGCAAGCAACTCCCGGAGTGGCCATGAAGACTTACCAGCAGACTTCATGACACTTCACGGCCAAAATGACACCATTTTCCGCCTCGGCCCAGTGTTCAACATCTGACAGTTGCTTGCAGGATCTCTCCAGAACAAACGAATCAGGTATGACCAAATCCGCCACTTGTGAAGATTTTGTAAGCAGCAGGTGCACAAGGTGAAATGTTCACTGGTAAAGAGGTCATGTATCATCTAGGCCAGTATACATTCGTGAGTTATGATCAGCAGGAGCAGCAATATGGTACACTGTGGTGGAGATCTTTTGGGAGAATTCCTGGGCCGTCGGACTTTCTCTGTGAAAGATCAAGCCCTCTCTCTAAGATGGGCTAAGGAAGAATCTTGTCACATTAGCTACTGCTGCTACAGCATGAGTAATTTGCCCGAGATGAGATGCCACTAATAAGAGAGCAGATTATCTGTGACTGTCCAGTCCTTGCTCTTTCTTTTGTGCCACACACTGACTTTCCTTAACCCCTACTTGTAACAGAATTTGCCCCAATTAATTTTTAACACATTTTTTAAAATCTGAACATTAAATCTTTAAAACATTTTTTTTTAAAGTCAAACATGGAATGACCATAAAATTCAGTAATTCCCTCCTAGATGTATATTTAAAGGAACTGAAAACAGATACATCCACGGATACTTCTAAGCCAATGTTCACTGCAGCATTTTTCTAGCCCAAAGGTGAAAACTCATGTCTACCTGTCAACAGATGGATAAACAAAATATGGCATGCACAACGCGTGCACACACACACACACACACATGAATATTATCCAGCCATAAAAGGGAATGAAGTTCTGATATAAGCTATAACATGAATGAACCTTAAAAATATGCTGAATGGAATTATGCCAGACACAAAAGAAAAAGTATTGTATGATTCCACTTACTTAAAACTAGGCAAGTAAACTAAAGTTAAAATAAAAATTTAAAAAATAAATAAATAAATAAATAAATAAAACTAGGCAAATTCATAGAAATAAAAAGTAAATCAAAGGTTAGCACTCCAGTACTCTTGCCTGGAAAATCCCATGGATGGAGGAGCCTGGTAGGCTGCAGTCCATGGGTTCGCGAAGAGTTGGACACGACTGAGCAACTTCACTTTCACTTTTCACTTTCATGCATTGGAGAAGGAAATGGCAACCCACTCCAGTGTTCTTGCCTGGAGAATCCCAGGTACGGGGGAGCCTGATGGGCTGCCATCTACGGGGTCGAATAGAGTCGGACACGACTGAAGTGACTTAGCAGCAGCAGCAGCAGCAGCAGCAGGGGGACAGGGAGAAAGGGGAGTTACTGTTTAATGGTTGCAGAGTTTCTCATTGCCATGATGAAAAAAGCTTTGAAAATGGTGGTGACGGTTACCCAACATTGTGAATATAATTAATGCCACTGAATTGTACACTTGAAAAAAAAAAGTCACTCTACTCAAATTACCTGGTTTGAGTGTGCCATGTTTTCTGTCCTATCCTGACAGTGGCTGACAGTCAAGTCAACCTTAGTCCAATCAAAACTCTTCTTTCTGCTTCCCTGTGGGTGGTAACACATGCTAACTGCTCCAAACCATAATCAGATTTCAAAGCCCAGTTCACCAGTCATCTCTTGAAAACTTCTCTCAGTTCCCACCTAGAATACTTTGTCTTCCCAACTCCCATGCAAGTCAGGGGTCACGTGGTGATTATGTTTCATCTTCCCCTCTTATTTATGCTCCTGGAGAGGATCCTCTGCCTGCCTGCTCTGTCGCTCAGTGAAGTCTCTTGCAATCCCAGGGTTGTCTAGCCCGCCAGGCTCCTCTGTCCATGTGATTTCCCAGGCAAGAATACTGGGGTGGGTTGCCAAAGGAGCCTCTAATTCTGATTAATTCTGGTGTCTTCTAAGTACCTGTTTGATAAATCGGACGCACTAAATCCCCTATTACCCTCGCCCAAAAGACTGCTTGCTAGACAAAAGACCCCAAACGCCAAACCGCATTTTCAGAGGACTTTCATGTATTGTCAGACCATTGTTTGCGATTCCCTCCTGGCTCAGATGGTAAAGAGCCTGCCCTCAATGCAGGAGGCCTGAGTTCGATCCCTGGGTCCTGAAGATCCGCTGGAGAAGGAAATGGCAATCCACTCCAGTATTCTTGCCTGGAAAATCCCACGGACTGAGGAGCTTGGCGGCTATATGCAGTCGACAGGATCACAAAGAGTCGGACACGACTGAGCGACTACACTTTCACTGTTCTTTTTTCGTGTATTGTCAGACCGTTAGTAAAGAGAATCGTGGCTCTACAGCCTATTTGGCAAACCTGTGGTCACATTACCACTACCGGCTACTTCTGCCGATTCATGTAAACTTTGGGTGGCNCTCAGGTTAACAGGTGCTGCCCACACCTCACTAAGTAGCTCATGGACAGCTGATGAGGCTCGTCGTGTGGGGCTCTCCTGCGCTCTGCTCTGTGTTGTCTTCAGACTCTGACTTCTGTGTTGGCAGGTCTCCTGCTCCCATACCCAACAGCCAATCTAGTCCTGGATGTGGCGATGCTCTTCCTGTATCTCGGAATTGAAGTAATTCGACTATTTTTTGGTGAGTGTTTGTCCAAAGAATATTTCCATTCTTTCTGAGATGAGCTGGTATCCGTAACCTGATCAACAAGGAAAAGTACATAACCTAGGCTACCAATCAAGAGATTGGATCTGGTGGTATATCCCATTACCCTGTCTCTGTAGTTTCAAGCTGCTTCATATTTTGGGTCAAGATGTATCTGTCTGTGGCCCTGCAGGGCCAGAAGTGGGCAGCGGCATGATATTAGACAATTTCTTCCCAGTTGTCTAACTGTTACAAGAGTGCCTTGTTCCTCTCACTGGTTTGCTTGGGAGAATAGATTCAGCTGTAACTCCATGTCCGGGGCAGGAGATGCCTGCACAGGTCAGCACTAAGATCCCCTTCATTTTTCTGAACAAGGATTTCTCTAGGACAAGTTTTGTATTTCCAGAAATACAGAGCAAGCCCTTATTAGTTAGAATATGTCATCCCTGAAAATGTTCTTTAAACACACTGAAGGAAAAAAAAAAATACTTTCAGCACATATCACAAAAGATAAAGCAAGCTCACATAAAATGCTAAGAAAAAAAGCTAGTTTTAAAAATTAGCAAGGGAGGGAATTCCCTGGCTATCCAGTGGTTAAGATTTCAAGCTTCCAACTCAGGGGGTAGGGGTTCAATCCGTGGTTGGGGAACTAAGATTCTGCATGCTGCACAGAAAAAAAAAAAAAAATTAGCAAGGGACCCTAATGGGCAGTTCACATAAGAATAATTACAAAGGACCAGTAACCATGATAAAATGCTCAAACTCACTAACAAAAGCAAACTGGAAAAACAAGGTAACATTTTCACCCATCAGATTAAAAAGATTTCCAAATGCCCAGTACTCAAATAACTGCAAGAAACAGTATGTATGGTCTCACACTCATGTGAGTATTTATATTCCCACACCCCTAGGAATATAAATTAGTATAACCTTTTTTGCTAATGGTTTTACCAGGTAAAATTCATATTCTTAGACATTAACAATTTCCCTTCTAAAACTGGTTGAAAAAAACACACTTCTACAAATACACAAATATATCTATATGAGGATGTTATTGCCATGTATTTTTTGACATCAAAACCTTGGAAACAACCTAACACCTATCAATACAGGATTAGTTAAATTATGATATTGGTTCAGTGAATTGTTCATAGCCATTAAAAAAGGTAGTTATGTGTGGAAAGAGTTATGATAGAGTAAAAGGTAGTTAATGTGGAAAGACGTCTAACTATGTTAAATGGTTAAATAAGTTGCCAAACGGTGTGCAGAGTATGATTCTACTTTTATAATAATGAAAATAACATGTGACTATACACGTAAAAAATGTCTGAAACAGTATACCTCATTCTATAATAATGGCTTTCTCTAGAGGGTGAATCATGAGGTCTTTTAATTTCCGTATTTTCTAAAATGATTTTCTGTATTTTTTCTCTTGGCCATTCCACGGGGCGCCTGGGTCCTTAGCTCCCTAACCAGGGGTTGGACCCATGCTCCCTGCAGTGGGCGCACAGAGTCAGCCACTGGACTGCCAGGGAAGTCCATATTTTCTATACTAACTGACAGAGTGTCCAATGATTATATATTATTTTTATAATTAAAAAGATCTTTCCTCAAATAAAGATCCCATTGTTTCTTCACTGGGAGCAGGCCCTTTCTGTGGATGACTCTAATCTCACAGCCGCTCCAAAGCCTGTTGTTTTTAACACAGTGGGATCCTGTTAATAAAGTTGCACATCCCCATTCAGGACCATTTGCCTCTGCTTGCCAGTCCATCCCATCCCACCCACCTTTTCCTCTGAGGCCAAGGAAAGCAGGCCACTTGGAGGTGACTCCATGGGCTGTGTCTGACAGGTACAAAGGGAAACCTCTGCCAGCGAAAGATGCCACTTGGTATTAGCGTGGCCTTGACCTTCCCGTCCACCATGATGGCCTCCTATTACCTGCTGCTGCAGACCTACGTGCTCCGCCTGGAAGCCATCATGAACGGCATCTTGCTCTTCTTCTGCGGCTCAGAGCTCCTGCTTGAGGTGCTCACCCTGACTGCTTTCTCCAGGTACTGCTACTGAGGGGCCATTTCCCATCACCCGAGAGTTGGGTTCCCATCCCAGGGAGGGATTCATTGTTCTTCTAAAGCTTGAAGGGTCTGGACTCTAGAGGATGTTTAAGGGTGAGAAAGGTGTTTTTCCCACTGAGGGTAGAAAGGTGTCTTTCCCTAAGTTACACACTTAGGGAAGATATTCTTGCTTTCTGGGGCCAAGAGCTTGGATTATAGAACAGTTCAGGCCAGCTGCTCTTGTTCACTGGCCTTTTAACATTTTCTTTCTTTCTTTCTGCCATCAGTATGGACAGGATGTGAAGTACAAAAACTTCAACCAGCAGCCTTCACAGGCTGAGACCATACATATCTCTGGTACTTCAGCCACACCAGTGAGAAATGGCAGGCTAAGTTGTCCTGAGAAAGGTCGAAGCTTTTCCTCGGCACAGACACCTGGGGAACAAACCCAGCATAAGACCACTGGGCACCATCTTCTCAACCAGGACCATCAGCCAGGAGACTCTTCTACACTCCAGTATAGGGAGGGGCAAGGCTGGTGCCTTCCTGGCCTTTCTCGGAACCAGCTCCTTTCTGACCTCAGGTTTTCCTCTTTGATCTTCATGGCCAGAGCATCTTGTGTGGACCTTGCAGGCTCCCTGGGCTTCCAGAAGGACCTGAGCCACACGCTTGCCATGTGTGCTGTACCCTACATGTCCTGCAGGAGCACACGGTGCCTCAGGAGGGTGTGCTTCCAGGGTGATGCAAAAGCCGCTCATCCCATTTCTCAGAAACTGAGCTCCAGAAATTTTTAAGTAGCTCACAGTGTTATTTTTCTACTCTCATCATGAAACAAACATTATTTTATAATAAATATTTTCTATTGTGGGGGGTTGTAGCCTTTTCCTTGTGGTACCTGTCCCTAGAATTTCATTCACTTCAAGAGAAAGTAGAGACTGTCCCCAAGGATTGCCCTTGCCTGTGCTTAGTGACCCTGTGCGGACACAGAGGCGCAATGAAGGTGTCCTGCTGAATTTCTTCCCCTGCAGCTCTAGTCTCAATTAATCCCTAAAGGCCCTGCCAGCTGCTGGGTCTTCTTCAGACCTGTCATCCTGACCACTCACATTCTTCACCTCTGCCTCAAAGCCAGCATATTTTTAACATTTATTTATTTTTGGTTGTGCTGGGTCTTCATTTCTGCCCTCGGACTTTCTCTAGTTTCGGTGAGCGAGGGCTGCTCGTCGTTGTGTTGCACGGGCGTCTCACTGCAGTGGCTTCTCGTTGTGGAGCACAGGCTCTAGACACACAGGCTTCAGTAGTTGCAGCACACAGGATCAGTAGTTGTACAGCCAGCATCCTGTCTCTCGTACTTACAGATAATCGTCCTCTTTCCAGGATGAGGTGTGGTTAATTGGAAGAAACATATTCTAAACTTACCAATGTTTTTTGGTCGTTTGTTTTAAAATTTCAAGTGAACATAAAAGGAACATATACTTTTATTTTTTAAGCTGGAGAAATGTTGCCCTAAATGAGTGTATCTTCTCTTCTCCAAGTAACCATCTTTAAAACTGCTTCTCATCTTACATGATAGTGGCCATTTTTTTAGCTCCAAGAAGCCATAAGAGAAGCCACTTTAGGAAACCTTGAGCCATATGGCCCCTTTGCTATCAGGTGAATCCTAGACTATCTGCCCTTACTCAGAGTAAAAAGTAACTGGCCTTTAAGAATGTCATGCTGGTTTTTAACTGCTTATTTCCTGCGATCAGGCTCATTCTCATTCTACAAAGTTCTCCACTGTCCAAGCTTTCTCTTGTTTCCTTACCCTCTGTGTCCTTGCCTAAGAGCTGCCTTTGGGGTCTATCCAAAGATTGTATTTAGATAGGTCTAATTCAGCATGCAACAGTAACACAAACTCCAATAGTAACTTCCCTGACATTTCAATAGCATATCCCATGAATACAATTTTCTGCTGTTTCTCACACTGCCTTTTTGCTGCCTAGCCCTGCTTTGAAGAAATCACTGGTATCAAACTGGAGAACTCATTTTCCTTGACCTCCCTATTTCATTTAGAGTTTCATTGGTTATGGTTAAAGAATCTGCCTGCAATGCAGGAGGCCTGAGTTCAATTCCTGGGTCAGGAAGACCCCCCCAGAGAAGGAAATGGCAACCCACTCCAGTATTCTTGCCTAGAGAACTGCATGGACAGAGGAGCTTGGCAGGCTACAGTCCATGGGGTTGCCAAGAGTAGGATACAACTTAGCAACTAAACCACCACCACCCTCCCAGCAATGCAGAAAAATGAATGGGAGGTTCAGTTCTAAGAGGCAGCTTATAACTCACAGGGGCTTTAGAAAGCAACTCAATCTCATCCCCGACTTGGCAGGTTTAGAGATAAGGAAGTAACCAGCTGGTTACTAACTTGTTAGAAACTTTTGTCTTACTTGTCTTAGTCTGGATCAACCCCAGTCCTCATCGGGTACCACATGAGGATGGGAATGAATGATTGAAAATGGGCACAGGATTAAAACAGGAAGTCCTCACATTTTCTCCTTGGGTACCTTGAAGCATTGGGTTTCCCATGCATGGCTCCATAAATGCGCCTCCTTTTTAGTTTATTTTTGACCATGCCACACTGCACGCAGGCTCTTGGTTCCCTGACCACAGACCAAACCTGCGCCCCCTGCAGTGGAAGCTAGGAGCCTTAATCACTGGACCACCAGGGAAGTCCCATAAATGTTCTGTTCTTGCTGCTTGTCAGAGCCAGCTGTGTGGATACAGCCCGTCATCAGAAAACATCATACAACAGAAACTGAGGCAGTGGAGGATGGAATCAGCACTAGTCTTTCAGGGTTTAACGTGTCAGGCTGTCCTCACCGTAGTGTCACGGGAAGCCACCATGCACACCTGAAGAACTAACGTCCTGGGACAATGGGAAAGGACGAAGGAGCAGGCGCTGGTCACCAGAGCTGACGGGCTGCTCAGATATTCACACTCATGCCTAGGACTGCCAGGTGACTGCATGGCAGAGGCGATCCAAGTCTTTCCCTTTCTATTCTCCAATGGTAGCCCCTAGGAGAAACTGCAGAGCTTCTCCGGTCTAACAGTCCTCACACTCTAGTCCCCACACACATAAGCCATCTGGAACATAAAAAGTAGAATTCTAGAGTTGGTCCAGCACAGGAAGGCACTTTGGCAGGCATGGCACACATCTGAGATGCAGGTGACCGTGGAACTCAACTTGAGAACACTGGTTTAAGTTCTGAGAGGTATCTCGATAATTTTTTTTTCCTGTAAGTTTGGTAACATCGTAGACCCTCCGGAGATTTCCCTTCTACTACAGGTTACTTGTTTTTATACTGCTTTTGCCTTTACTGGTCTCAATAACACATTGTATGTCACCTGGTCATTCATTCATCTTTTTATTGTAACTCTTCTTGTTCACTGGGCTTTTTAAAAAGTCAGCTTTCTGGAATCCCGAGGATCGCCCCTCAACACTCTGCTTTCTAACCTGTACTTATATTAGATAGCAATTCAGTCTACATAAAACATTCCCTTTTGTTATTGCTGATGCTTAAAACATCCCAGTGTGGAAGGCAGGACAGCCATCATTTTCATCCTGCAGATGAGAGCCTGAGGTCATGCTGCCTGTCCATGGTCATAGATTTAGCCAGTGAAGGAAGCAGTAGCCAGCCCATCTGCTAATTCCTGGCAGAGGATCCTCCCCTTTATGAACCTGATGACAGCAGAACTGAACTGCTCAAGGCAGGACGTTGATTCTGGGAATGTATCTTAGGGATCTGGAAGGATAAAGGATGACCTAGAATTAGGCTGTTGAGATGGCCAAGGACAAAAAGCTAAACCTCAAGGGGCACCTCCAGAGCATTACACGAGGTCTCCTAGCTGTACCACACGCACTGCACCCCCACCGTCCAGTTCTAGCTGAGAACTCTGGGGTTCACTCCCCTCCCTCTACATCAGCCCGCACCCATGTCCCAGACACCTCAACAAATCTATGCAATGCGGAATCCGTGAAACAGCGCACACCCCATTTATTATTTAAAAATACTTTGTTACAAAAGGAAAAAAAATACAATGCAGTATAAAAGATTGACAGTGTCATCAAGTTTATTACACAATTTTCAACCTATCAGAAAGACAAACAAGTCACCAACAACAGGGGGACGGGGCCATGGCCTTTTTGAGGGTTGGGTTTCTTTCCTTTTGCTATCAGGAAATAAAACTAAAAATTGTGTCATTGAGTAAAAACAAAACAAAATATAGGGAGAAAAAAAATTCTCCGGGTAAACGGCTTTTCTGGTATTCTATATATATTTTCTTCGCCGTAAACTGTCACCTTACTTGGTTTTCTCTACATTAAAAAGACACCCGGAGCTGCTCTTGAGGATAAGCACATCACTTAACACTTGGCTGGCTGGGCGGGGTGCCATATTCTGAAGTGGAGGCGGGGATGGGGTTGGGGGACAGGGGATAAAAAGCTACAACCGGTAGCCTCTGTCCCAAGGGAATGTGCCTCTCCAACCCTGGGGGGACTCCCTTAGTGACTGATTGAGGGCTGTGTCAGAAACGTGCAGGGAACAGAGGAAGGTTCGGTCCAACTCAAGTCTCTCCGCTCTGAGCCAGAAGGGTCTCCAGTGACCCTACATCTCACATGCCACGTCTCCTGTTAGATGTTACATGCCCTTATAGATGCCAGTAGAAGTAGCATCCGTCGCCCCATGGGTATTGCAGGACCCTGTTGCTGCTGCTTCTGTCAGCAGCAACCACATCACAATTTGGATGTTATGGGAAAAGCAATTCCATTTGCCTGTGTAGAAAATGGCCCCCAGAGTGGTGGTCCTTAGAATTCTGAGCTGAGCTCATTCAAGTCAGGCTCCACTTCTTCCTTGCTCCTTATCAGAGGCAGCAAGTACCTCCAGGCAGAGCGAGGGGAGCTATTAAGTCAAAAGGTGAAAAAATACCAAATTTTTGTGACTTTACTTACTAGTGCCAGGTTATCCCACAATAAGTAAAAGTATGTACCTGGAGGATGCAAGCCCATGCTCACATCGAACCTGAAAAAAGAAAGCCTATGGAAGTAGGCCATATCCTGCCCAACTTGCCTCCTTCCCCATTCCTAGTACTTCACGAGGGTTCTTCACTGCTGAGGTCCGACAGCCCCAACTCCCAATGGCAGTACCTTCCTCTAAAACAAGGAAGCCGCCTTCTTGGGGGAAGGGCTCCACATGTGAAATGGAAAAGCCCCAGGGAAAGGGAACACCTAGTGGATGGAGCTGGTTACTGCAACAGGCAACCAAGCAAGAAGCAGCAGAGGGTGGTTAATGGGCTCCGCCAGACCCCCCAGCAGACAGCTACCTCATGGGCCTTCTCTGCTTAGGAGGGGCAGGTCCACTGAGGAGGCTGGGCAGCAAGGAGTTAGAAGGGTTTGAGCCCTCCGGGAGGTTAGGGAAACAAACCGTCAATATGTAAGAGGGAAAAGCAAGAACAGGAGCTTTCCAGGAAGTAGTTTCTGTTCCCATGGTCCCTCCTCAAAGGGTGGGGAAGGTAAAGGAGTTAAACAAAGAAGTGGTATGTTAGCAAGGGGTTTGGACCCTCTTGGCCCCATCAAACCTAGTGCTGAGGGCAGGACCCTGGGCATATTTGGCACACCCAGTCATTCTCCTAGATCCCACAGGGAGGATCCATTTTCTTTGGGAAGGATTCTTCCCATCAACCTCACCAGTGAACTGCTCCTGGAGAATCAGAAACTCAATGCATTTCCTTGGACAAAGCACCATTCTCTATGGAGACCAGGGACCTGGACATGGTCTCTTCCTGTCTTCCACCCTCCCAACCACATGGAGTCTTTAGGTTCTTTACCCTGGCAGAAAGGAGTGGGACTGGGAGGGCTGCCAGGCAATCTTCAATCCTGTAGGGTAGAGGGTATTTCCCTGGGTGTCTGGAGGGGTTAGGGGCTTGGAGGAAGGGGAAGGGGTGGAGCGGCCTCCGTCCTTTAGTCCTGATCAAGGTGAGGAGATGCAAGTCCATTAAAAAAACATTAGCTTCCAACCAGACTCCTGTAATGAGAACATTGGAAGGGAAGAAAAAAAGCACAAGTTAGAGGTTACTTTCTGATTAACAAGGGCTTATAATAAATTATAGTGGCATTTTCTAAAGTTAAAACGTATGAAGTAGGGGATGCAGACAGAATGCACACGTGGGAAAGTAAAAAGCAGGAGACTTGTCTGGGAATGTCTGGCACTGTGAGTAGTGAGGGCATGGCTGGAGAAGAATAGAGGAAAAAAGAGTACATCTTACTTTAAGGTTAGAGGGAAGAACACTGACAATGAAATGAGGAATCAAAGCAGTCTGACTGGAAAGGGGACTGTGGCAGGAAAAGTATGGAAACTGCTACATTTCAAGAAAAGTTGCTGTAAGGGAGCATGGTGAGTTTAAATACTATTTCAGAAAATCTATTCTGAGCAAGTCACAGCTTACCTTAAGGGAAAGGGGGAAAAATCTGGAAATGGGAGGTACAGTGGTAAGAAAACAAGCGTGTACATAACCAAATCCATTAACCCCCAAATACCTAGGAGGCCCTAGCAGGGAGCATGCACTTACAGAGGAAAAACTAAACTTTTCTCCTTTTAAAGAAGCATACACATAGATATACACATACAGCCAGAGATGTTCTAAGCTGTACTAAAACTCAAGAGATTTTAAGTCTTCCCTCAGATGACAGCTGTGGGGGAGGGGCCAAGAAGCACTCTAACACCAATCAGGAGTGATCTGGCCAGAACAGAAAGCCTCTAGAGCAGGGAAATCAAAGAAAACAATCAGTAGTCACCGTCCAAGAAAACTGAAAGCACAGTTAAGAACTGCTCAGCAGTAAAGCACTGCCGCATCCCTTGCACATCTCGACCAAACTTCAGGTCCCCAGTACACAGCCCTCGTTCCAATGCTGTAACACCAACCTCCAGGGGGCGGCCTGGCGATCTTACCACGTGAGATAGAACTGGTGGTGAAAACGGAAAGGGGGAGTGAGATTTGGGCTCAAGATTTAAACCAGTGCCCATGCTGGCAACATGGCCTATACATAAAGGCTCAACCTTAATGCGTGCACTTATGTAACATGGAGGAGCTGGCCACAGAAAAAATACACTTGTAAGCCACCTGATCCTTCTACACTCTGAAACGGCACTATTTCAGCCTGGGGTCCTCAGAATCTGTCATGGCCTCTGGCTTCTCTAAACATCTATGTATGCAGGCATCTTCCTCGATTTCTATACGGAAGAATGAAAGCCCCCAGTGCCTTCACAATTTCATATCATATGGATTTCCGAATCTTTGTTATTAGACCAAAACTGAACAGAACGCTCAGTTTTCAATGGATCAGGAGGATAGCAATGAAGTGAGAATAAATATACATCAAGCAGGATAATGTCTTAAAACAACTACAGAAAGTCAGCGCCACAGACTACCTAAGAATATTCTCACACTCCAAAGGGTACACACATATAACACAAAAGAGATGTGATTTGGGAGCTGCTCCTACAAAACAAGACTCAGAGGAAAACTAATGCACCAGAAGTAAACTACAGTTGACCCTTGAAAAATACAGGTTTGAACTGCACTGGTCCACATATATGGAGAATTTTTTCAATAAATTCATACTACAGTACTATACAATGTGAGGTTGGTTGAAATCTGTGGCTGAGAAACCGCAGAAATGGGAGGGCTGATTGTAAAGTTATACTTGAATTTTCAACTACACAGAGGTTGGCTCCCCTAACCCCTACATTGCTCAAGGGTCAACTGAATGGCACCCACTTCTTAGAGGTTATGGCTCCATTTTGGTGGTAAAGTTTGAATAGATTGAGGCCAAAGGGGGTCAGACTTTAAGCCTCAGAGGTTGAGGCCATCCTGAGGAAGGGTAGACAGAAAAAAGGCTGCTGTTTTTTGTTGCCTCTAGATGGAACATACCCTTTGCTCTCAGGAACACGTGTCCATATAGTATAAATACTATTTTTTTTAATAACTAAAAGGTATTGTACACAGAGCTTGGAAGTTCTTAATATAAATGAAACTAATTATCCAGATGGAATAACTCATATATCTAAAGGATGACTAGGAAAACTGGGGAACTAGAAAACCTATCTCAAGAGTTAATTTTCCTCATCTGTCATAGGCCTGCACCAGCCAAATGACTGTTTTCCGGGAACTGCTGGGTTACAGGATTTTTCAGATATCCAAATTGAACCATCCCATAATGGAAGAAAACTCCCATTTTACAGGTGGATAAAACGAAGCAAGACGACAGCTTTTAAAGTTTCAGGTTCAGATGTTCAGCCCCTAAAATTCCAATCATCAGTGGATCTCACAATTTCTCTATCAAAGGCTGTCAGAAGAGCAAAGCCACCAAGAACAGTGATGTGCAGTTACACATTCCAACTATGAAGCTGAGTGTGGCCCCATGCTTCGCACACACCAAGTAACACCTCCCTGGTCACTCTTATCCTAGCTAGCTGCAAAGGACACACGCGGTGGGCTGCAGGAATGGGGGAGGGTGGTGACTGACACTGAACCTCCAAGCAACACTGGCAACTGTGCCAGCTCCAGCAAGACAGGGAAGTGCTGCTGCTGCGACAGGAGGGAAGAGCTCAATCAAAGGAGCACTCAACCCACCCTCCTGCCCACCCCGAGACGGAATTAGGCCAAAGCTGCCTGTGGGCTCCACCTCTCTTGAAGCCTGCTTTTCTGGAAGATATATGGGCACTTCTCAAAACTCAACCTAGTGCAAAATCTAGAAAGAAGTATCTAGAACCCACAGCCTAACTGCTGATTTTCTGAGGGGTATCTTAGATTTCTATTAATATCAAGTACTCCAAGACTGTGAAATAAACAAGAACAGAAGGGAGGCAGGTAAAAAATGTTGGTTAACTTCATTTCCCCATATATCTGCTCTCTACAGAAAAAAGAATTCCCAACTACAACTCTGCTTAAGTTTTTTTTTTTAAAAAAAAAAACAAAACATTTATTTATTTGGTTGTGTTGGGTCTCAGTAGCAGCATGCAATTGAGGGATCCAGGTCCCTGACCAGGGATGAAACCTGGGAGCCCTGCACTGGGAGCAGAATCCCAGCCACTGGACGACCAGAGAAATCCCTCCGCTTAGGTTAATGGCAGACAATGTCCAACAACAAACTAGAGGGCAGTAGCTGAATAGAACAAGACTCCTTTCTCAGTAGTTTGGTAGGTTATCATCAGGCAACAGTTTGTAGTCCAGCCACTGCTTGTCAACGACAGGCACTCACAGAAGAAGAAAGGCTTCTTTCCCCTTCTTCATCCAGTCCCCCATGTATCCACTCCCAAAACACAAAATAGAACTACTCCAACTCTTCACCCTCCTCAATTACCATGACTTCAGACCAACCAAATTTGTTAAAACCAAGAACATTTTCCTAATCTACTTGATGTGAAACCACAAAATTGACAAGAGACCCCAGAGTATCACCTGGGTCATGCAACAGCCTTCAGGAACCACAAACAGACCATCCCCACCAGAGTCTAGACTACTTTTAAAAATCTCCAAAGAAACAGAGGTAACAACTGCTCCTGCTTGCTTATGTACCAGAAACAATCTTTGTTGGAAGTTTGCTTTCAGGTGGGATTGCCAAGCTGGTGGGATGTAACCTGGAGCCTGTCTGAGAATGAAAATAATGAGTTAAGGTTCCTCGATCCAGCCAAGCCTACCTCAACTTTTCAGTTACTTAAGTTAACATATTTAGTTCCCTGCCCCCAACCCTCCTGGCTTTTGCTTTGATTAAAAAAAAAAAAAATGCTGTCAATGAGTTTTTCCAAACCATATCCTGCCATTGAAGTATCCTCCACATGGTCTCTAAAGCTTTAAAGATAATTTTTTTTCAGATCTGCTTTTTCCTTTCTAACTAAAATATCCTGATTTTCAAAATCTTTTAAATAATAGATATTAATTCTAAAAAATTATTAATGTTGCACCTTGAAAACTTACAGTAGGCGATGGTCTTACTTTTCTTTTTTCTGTCTTGGCCAATTTCCCTGATTTTTTCATTTGAAAGTTTGGTGGGGTTAAAATAACAACAGTGAGGGATTTCCCTGGCAGTCCAGTGGTTAACACTGCACTGCCAATGCAGGATGCACAGGTTCAAACTCTGGTCAGGGAACTAGGATCCCACACCTGGCATGGCAAAAAATAAAATATAAAAATAACAGTAGCAAAAGCTACCATTTATTGAGAACTTACTATGTGACAGATACTATGACAGCTAAATGCTCTATATGGAATTAGCTCACTGAATACTCAGCAATCCAATGAGACCGTTGTTATTATTTTCACTCACAAATGAAGAACGGAAAGTAATATGGCTGGAGGAGATGGGATGTGTAACCTGCAGACACTATGTTCTTAGCCATTATACCATGTCAAGTGAAAGCAGCCAAAAAACAAACAAAAATAGCTTAATCTCAGGTCCATTTCAAGGTGGCAGACAAACAAGCAGAAAATCTGCCCTCCTGAGTTTCTGGTTACGTAAATCGGAAGTCCTCCCATCCCCTTTACCTGCTTTAAAAGGAGGGAGAGACACCTTTACTATCAGTACTTTCTCTTTCATAAGAAACCATCAGCACGCCAGTGGTGGGGCCCTGTCCCACCTCTCTCAGTGGTGCCGGTCCCGCTCTCTGTCCCGGTGTCGCTCATGCTCTCGGCTCCTTTCTTGGAAGTAGTCATCGTGCCGATCTTCATTATGAAGCAGGTCCCGGTGCCTCCTGCTGCTTTCCCGGGACCGGCTTGGTGACCTCTCTCGGGACCGATGTCTTTTCCTATTAGAAAGACTGGCTTCAGCCTCACTCAGAAGACCTACCCCATTCTTTCCAAGAACCTGGTGTTTTGGTGTCTCCTACTATTTGTTAAACCACTCTTCTATTACTCTATCATGTGCCCACCGTCTGAGGATGTTAGCTCTTTAAGGACTAGTCTTTTAAAGAAAAGTAAGAACAAATTCGTTGAGACTTATTAATGTATCAGGCACAGTGCTAAGAGCTTCACATGCTTTATTTCACTTAATCTTTACAACAGACCTGTAAGATAAGTACTATCACTGTCCTCTTTCTAAAAATAAGAAAAATAAGGCTTCAAAAGTTGAGTAACTTTCACACTCAAGGTCACACAGATAGTTAGGAGCAGAATTCAAATCCAAGAATGTATGGCTCCAAAGCCCACGTTCTTAACTACACTGGTCTTTCTTCCTAAATAAGCCCATTGCCTCGCCCAACACAGATTTCAGACATTACATTTATTAACGTAAACATTTGATCAATTTCTCCCCCTTAAAGGCATGAGGGCTAGATCTGCTCTTTTAGCCAGGTCCTTGCCAGATACCTGTGTTTCTTTCCTGCCCCTGCCAACCCCTGGAAAACTGCTGCTCAGGGCTAGCTGCCACTGGAGCAATTATCAACTCACCTGGACGAGCTCCCGCTGGCACCTACACTGTAAGACTTGGCTTCAATGCCATGAAGACAGTCCTTAAGAGAGGAGATGAGGACACGGCAACGCTCATCATTGGCGACCCGGGACTGTTTGATAACAGCAATGGCTGTGAGCAGTGTCTCAATCGCGTCACTGTAATCCCCTGACGGGGTGGATGGAAAAGGCCAACGATAAGCAGAGGCAGTAAACTGATGAAAAGGAGAACTCAGGAGGACACAAACCAAGAGTAAATAGCTGTCCCACAGAACCACAGTATAGTGGATGAAGCAGAAGCGGCAAGTATAAAACTGTATTGAAACGACATTCCAGTGGTCTGGAATCAGACAGGTGCTCTCAGATAACTGCTCATGGATGTGTAAACTGGCATGTCATTATCTGCAGGCTATTTGACAACACCCATCATAATAAACAATGTGCACACTTTTTGACCTAGCAATTCTAAAAATTTTCAACTTCTGCTCATAAGTATGTAATTTAAGCAATGTTTGTTTTAGCATCATTTGTTGTATTGAAGAATCAGAAACAACTTAAAAGTTCCTTCAACAGGGTCTGACTATATAAGTTAAGGAACATTGGTTCTACAGAATATTACACAGTTGTTAAAAAGCATAAGGCCATCTGGACATAAACAAAGCAATCCAGGTAAAGCACTTAAGCACAGTGCCAGACACACAGTAAGGGCTCAATAAATGTTAGGTATTAGCTGATATAATAGATGATCAGAATATTGTTAAAAAGCTGTGAAACAGTATTCCATATCAAAATTATATATATATGATGCTATATGCAAAAAAAACATCTGAAGGACAGAAACTTCAGATGCATGGTAGTTTTACTGACAGTTCTTGTACAGAAGTCGTTCATTTATTAACACTGCACAGTTCTGTCTGAATTATTTCTAATCTGTAACCAAACATGTATATGCACAGAAGTAACATACAGTTAAAACACGTTATGTTGTGTACATACACACACACACATATTTTAAATTATGCTGCCATGAAGAACTAGCTCCTTCACCATCTGAGCAATACTCAGACTCGCTGATAGTGGTTGGGGTGGGTACCTGCACACTTCCTAACTAAAGCTTTCTTGCACTGCAAGAGCCTTAAGGACAAGATAATGCAAGGAAAGCATGAAACCAGGTAGGGGCCCAGTGATAGGACCAGCAGCTTCCTCGTGCAGGGTAGTAAACAACAAAACAGACTGTTGAGGAGCTGCAATTCTGTGGAGGCGAAGGAATGCTGGGATTTTGGCTCGACCAGGGGAGGGAATTTTTGCCTGTTTTGTAGGCAGTCAGTAAATATCTGTGGAATCGCCAGTCCAGGTTCGATGCATGATACTGGATGCTTGGGGCTGGGGCACCGGGACGACCCAGACGGATGGTATGCAGAGGGAGGAGGGAAGGGGGTTCAGGATGGGGAACACGTGTATACCTGTGGCGGATTCATGTTGATGTATGGCAAAACCAATACAATATTGTAAAGTAATTAGCCTCCAATTAAAATAAATAAATTTATATTTAAAATAAATAAATAAATATCTGTGGTTTGAATGACTGAAATGAGAACAAAACAAGGCGAGGAGACAGAGGTTCAGTTACTGATCATCTCAATGTGAAGGAACTGGTGGAGAAGAACAATGACTGTTTTTCTTTACACCATGTATCTGATTTGCTACAATAAGCATACATAACTTTTTAACTTAAAGAGATTTACTCAGATGTCAATGAAGATTTCCGGTGGAAAACAGAGAGAATATATACATGTTTTCTGTCTTTACTATGCATTCAGATTTCATAGTAAAGATAAGAAATTATGGAAATGGACGAAAATAGTTATTTCTTAGATATGACAATCTATATCTACATTCATGTGGGAAACTCACAGGAAGAAAGTGAATATAATTAGTGTTATAATGTGATACTTGGATCAGAACCAGGAAACTCTCTATATTCTCTTCTCTTAGGAACCAAAGATTCTGCTTCCTCAGCTCTCAAAAGCATGGCTTCTGGTTCTGCCCACTTAATACTGACAACAGGGCAAAAGTTAGCTGTAAGGGTGTATCAGGCCTTAAGATGACACCCAGCAGATTTGTCTCTTTCTAGGTCAGGCTACATGGAGGCCATCAGCTCTTGCCTTGATCCTCAAATATAATCAGATTCCATATCAACCATCATTACCAGTTCTAAAAACTCAAGGTGTACACAGACACTAGACCCAGTGATCAACCACTGAGATCAAGACTTCCAGGAGGCAGGAAACACCACAATGAGATAGTATTAGTAATTTATATTCTACACATTAAGTTGGTTTTCATGGGGCAGGTCTAGATACAGGCTAAATAAACAGTCTCAGTGGAGTTCCCCAAAAGCCCAAAACCAGGTTATTATTGATTTTCAAAATGTACCAGTGCTCCAATTTTATCTTGGGTTTCTTACCAGTGGAAATGACAAAACTGAAAGCAAGCAGAAGGCAGCAAAGCTAAGGATGAGTTACCTGCACTGGCTCCAGATACAGCTTTGGAAATGGCACTGCTGGAAATTGCTCTGTTCCGCTTCATGATGTCTTCAAATTCTGCTTCACTCACTGTAGAGGGCGGAGGGCCCGAATCTCGGCTGCACACAGAAATACAGAGACAACATCACTCCTGACTGCCCACACCGTTCGATATCTTACCATCCTCTAGAGTACTATGTTACACTCTCCTGTATGCTGTCTTAAACGATTCTAAGCCTGTTCACATGTTTTATACGTTCATATTCTCTTCAAAACAGGATTTATGTGCTATACTTTTATAATTTTGGCATGACCACATAGTGTTAGACACTCAGAGCACTCATAACAGTGACTCAGAGCACTCAATCAACCACCTGAAAAAGGGATACAAAGGACAGTTTGGGTGAGAGGTTAAGATGCAAACAAAATACCAAATAAAAACATTCTCTAACAGGCAGTTAACTATTTCCCAGGACTCAATACTATGACAACAGAATTTCCACAAGGGAAAAAGACAATAATAGTTCAGTGCTCACTTACTTCCTTGGGGAGAAGAAAATAAACTTAACACACTGTCTACCCTGCTATGTCTGGCTCAGATTTGAAAGGAACAAGATAGTCCTTACCTGCCATGGTGGTTATAGGGTGCTGAGGCCTTCATGTAAGTATCTGGTGGAGGCCCCACTGTGGCATTTGGTGGGGGGAAGAAGGCTGGATTGAGGTGAAGGGCAGGTGGGATGGCCCCAGGGGGGGGTACAGCCAGATGAGGAGGTAATCGAGGAGGAGGGGGCATGAGATGCTGGTAGTGGATGCCAGGAGGAGGAGGAGGGACCCCAAAGCTTGAGGAGAGAGGTGGTGGGGGTGGAATGGGGGGTGGGGGCAGACCCATCAGGGGAAGGGCTGAAGGAGGGCGATTAAAGTAGGGCAGCACACTGGGGGGCTTATCCACACGGGCAGATGAGGGCACAAGGTTCTCAGAGGGTGTGGCCCGTCCATCAGCAGAATCACTAGAATCTCGGGAGTGGGCCCGTGGAGGTATTCCTACGAAGAAAAAAGAATTACTGTTACTGCCCCAGTCTTAAACATAACCATGGGACGAGTTCATCCGTCAGCAAGAGTCATCTGACACCACACTAGGAAGGTGACAGGTGGCTGAGGAAGAAGGTGAAATCATCTACTGCCTCAGAAAGGTCAGAGGCAGCCTAGTTCAGACACAGACGCAGGAAGCAGTACCACCCTAAATTCTGTGTGCTGAAGAATTCTCCTTATCTACAACTCTCAGTGCTTCACATTTAAATTATCCTTAAATTTGTTTTCTATTTTTAAATGCAGAGGGTTCTTAATAACCCACGAGAAAAATGACGGTGTTGAAATATGTTCATTACTGTTTAGCTGAATTCAAGCAGATTAAAAATTTCATTTTCTTTGGTAGGAGTTCAGGGACTCTCTCCTTGGGCTTGTAGTAGTTAACCTTTTCTATTCTACTATATATCTGAAATTTTCTCTTTGCCTTGGCACTTTGGCCAGTAAATTTGGAGGAAAGGAGGGACAGGCAGGGCATGGACAACACTTCTTCCATCCAAGTACCAAAACTGGTAACTGGGATGAGGAAGAGACACAGAACAAAAAGTGGAAGATTAGAAGTTAAATCAAAGAAAGTGGGAGATAAGCCAAAGTGAAAGTGAAGTCGCTCAGTCCTGTCCGACTCTTTGTGACACCATGGACTGTAGCCTACCAGGCTCCTCAGTCCATGGGATTTTCCCGGCAAGAATACTGGAGTGGGTTGCCATTTCCTGCTCCAGGGGATCTTCCCGACCCAGGGATCAAACCGGGTCTCCCGCATTGCAGGCAGACCCTTTACCGTCTGAGCTACCAGGGATCATATAAGATCAGCCCATAGAATGAACAGATGGCACACAGCTGACATCAGGGACTCCTTGCAAAAGCTTGGTACAAAATATGTCTGAAATCTGGGAAATTCCTACTATATTTCAACAGTCCAAACCCTCTACCCCACAGGGCAGCCTTCTAGGAACATGATCATGGTTCAGTGGTATGTCATTGTACAAAATGGACTCAAAACATGTCTGCATACTGCTTGAAACATGGTTCTGATACTGTCGAGTCACTTGGGTTAAACTTGTTCCCTTTTTCCAATTTAACAGTCTACTCTAAGCTTGGTTGATGTGAAATCCAACAGAAGAATGGAATCACATGGCCTTGGGAGTCTTGGATGTAAAAAGATGCCATTAGGAGACAAGTGTGAAGAGGAGAAAAGAAGAGTGCTCCTTAAACAACACTTGTTAGTAAGCCCTAGCTCCTGATGAAAGCGTTAAGTGGAACGAACCCCTTGGCAACCACCCTGGCTTCTCTAATGCAGCGCATCACCAGTGCCTCCCGCAGCCTTCTCGGGCTTTTCATGTCTCACACACATGGCAACTTGCTCCTTCCCTGAGTTCTCTCAAACTGAAGAAAGAACACTAGCAAGTGTAACCCCTGAAAGTTAGCTACCTTCCCAGCTACTGTTCCCACATCAGCAAGGGTTTTTTTTGGTAGCTATGGCTACAAGTCCCAAGAGTAGCAACCATTTTTAAGCAGACTATGTCAACCAGCTGTACTGAGTGAATTAACAGGGTCCAACTATATCAACATGACAGAGCAGAAAAACAATTCAATCACCATCATCATTCCAGCAAAGAAAGGTAAAACCCAGGAGTAAACAGCCCAGTGGTGTTAGGACAGTTAGGTGATCAACATAAATGTAACATTATACATCTTACGAAAGTCAGAAGAGGACTGAATCATACAAAGACTCTGAAACAGAATGGACTCTGAAAATTCATGTTATCAAGAAAGAAAAGTAGTGTCTTCTAACACAGAGCAGTAAGAGCTCACAACACTCCCATCTAGCCTCTCAATCTAGTTATACGAACATAGTTATTCCTATGTAAGAGTTAAGTGACCATATTTCCACCTTCAGTCAATCTATCCAAGGTCCCAGTAGACTACTCAATCAACACAAGGCACTATTCTGAGAAAAGGACTTAAGCAGTTACAGAAAATAGGGAACGAAACTTTGCCATCATCCTCATTGGATGGCAAAGTAATGGCAGGTGGCTGTTTCAGGCAGGGCCTTGCAGGGTAGCTGCACCTTGTGAGGTCATGACAATCCAAAGCTGGTTCCCAGGTTTCACAGGTTCAGACACTGATTTTAACACTGGCCCAGGGGTGACTGGACCCTAGGAGATTGAGTCACACTATTCAAATTCACAAGAGACTGATTCTTAAACCCGAATGCCAATTTTTAAATTTACAATGAGAAATACAACTGCCAAGCAGACTGGAATACTCGTGTCACCTGGTCAGTGCATTCTCTTCCCAGTAGGAGACCCTAGTTGGGAAACCAAATTAGTATCAGAAGATGGCTTGGTGAGAACGGGATCAGAACAAAGGGAGTAATGTGAGCTTAAGGCATACCATCATCAGGCTAATGTGGCATGATGCAACATCCTTTGCTAATGGGAAACACTTGCCAATCAAACTAAAATATCGGGTAATCAAAAGGGTACCCAACGCCCCTGGTCAATGCTGGAGAAACACTGTTAAATTTTTACTCTCCACCATTTCTTTCATCGATTCCTTAAAGAGTACCTTCCAATGTATGTTTGTAACAAGATTGCAGTCATCTTTATGTACCATATTTGTATTTTACTGTGGTTGCTTGGTATCTGACAGACATGTCTTACAAGTAAGTCAGTCCATTTGCTATATACTGATTTTTTTAAAATAGAAAACACGTAATTCAGAGGTGACAGGAACTTTATACACTGTGTCCAGTTCAAATGGGGAAGTAGGCCCTAAACAGTAAAGTGACTTGCCCAAGGTCACATAATGAGTTAGCAGCAGAAATGTATAATCTGAACCACCTGACTCCTGGCACATAAGTCTCATTTTTAGCTCACCTACTGCCATGCTGCCACCCATAATCACCGCCACCCTCCCTCAAACTCCTCCACAATGCAGACCAAGCTTACAGCACAGAAAACAAACCCATAAAATACCCCCCCTTCATACAGATGGTCTCCACGTACCCCCTCTTGGGACTCGGACGCACTCACGTTTCCGAGCCTGTGCCTCAAACTGTGAAAGGTTCTGCCGGGTGGCCGGCCTCACATCCACTTTTTCTCCATTAAGAACTTTTCCTGGCAGAAGTTCCAACAATTTGTGGACAGAATTTTCAGAGGCTACCACCACCTCAGCATACCTTGAGGAAGAAAAATTAAAAATGTGTGAGATCTACTAGACAATCAAGAGAGAAACACAGAAATTCTCTCCCCTTTTGGTAAAGCGAAGGATACCCTGCTTATATTATATATACAAAACTATCAACAACAAAAAGTGTCAGCCTAAAATGTTCCTATTTATTTCAAATTAGAAACCAGCTTTCTTTGCCCTTCAATGGATGGATGTTCTCCTACCTCGCAGTGAGGTCCCCATTCTATGGTGGTTTGTCAAAACCAAAGCAGTAAACTGGGCCAGGGTGGGAGGGATTAAATTACAGGGCCAAAATAACAGTACAGATCTGTTATCCCAATGGTTACAAACTAAAAGGGGCTTCTTAAATCCAGACCTCACCCTTTGGACTGGCCATTTGCTCGATTCTCTGCAAATTTCAACTCCACCACATCATAGACTCCTATAGAGCGAATAACCTGGATCAGCTGCTGGTCTGTGGTCCACTGGGGCCGGCAAGATGGAAAAGGAAGAAATGTCAAGAGCTATACCCCCTCCCCCAGAATGTCCCAAACCCTTCCCCCAAACCTAGGAGTCTAGTCATAACCATGACCCCCCAAAGGAAACCCAGAAGGCCATCAGGATGTTAACGAGAGCAGGTTTTAATATTGTCCTCACCCAGACAGAACTGCAAACCACCCACCTCTGCCCCAATCCCCGTATCTGAGACTAAGAAAATTAAAACCTATTTTAACTCTGACTGCCATGTGGATCATCAGTTCAAACACTGATTACTAGCAGCTTTTAGTTGGAGATCTGACAGGCCAGAGCTGACCACTGTCAAGAACTTCCCCCTCAGTATATACAATTCTTAACTTGGAAAAAACCACCTCCCATCACCAGCCCCAAAACATGTCACACAATAACTTTTGCAGAACAATCACCACCTACCCCGAGTGTACTACAGCTATCAAGGTCTTTGCTCCCTCTCACCCATCATTATCACAGGACCATCTAATGACCACCAAGAGTTCAAGGTGTTCACTCTGAAATCTCATCCCACAGATGACCCTGGTAGACATAAAGCCCCAGGGTCAGGGGCGGTAACAAGATGGCAGAAAAAGCAACTACCCACTTAATCATTGCTTTCTTCGGCACCAGTACGTCCTCAGGATAGTTCTCTTTCAGAGATCAATCCAACCTGATCCCAGGAAAAAGAAATCCAACCCCATCAGAGCACAAAACAGTGCAACAGTGGTTTCTGAAAATGCCATCACCTCCCAGTGCTCTCCCTCCAGCCCACCCAAGCCTTTTTGGTTACCCATGCTCACCCAGGAGAAACTGCCCACATAGACAGCAGCTCGCCTATTGCGCAGGCCACTGTAGGTGTACAGAATTGCAGGGGTCTTGTTATTGGGCTTGGGAGATGGCTCCTGGCGAACAGGAGGAGGTGGCTCAGTGCTGCTGCTTCTGTCATCTGAAGGCTGTGAAGTGGCTGTCAACACGTCATCATACAGGTCAATCTGATCTGTGTTGTTGAACTCTGGGTCCTAAGAGACGGGGCAAAGGTGGGTTTGAAAACCTTTCATTTTGTTCGTTCTGTTTTAGTCTAATTTACTTACAATCCACAAATACTTTGTATAACATACAAAAACTTCCTGTCGTACTTAAAAAACTTCCCCATGTAAAACAATTTTAAAAATTATGTTTATGTAGGTGTTTCTCTTAAGACCCTATTGGGAGTCTGTAGTGTTTCTAGCTTTAATCAACTGTGAGACTCAAAATGTACATGACAATTAAGCAAGCACACTAAGAACGCACCAGGCTTCCCTGATGGCTCGGTCAGTAAAGAATCCACCTGCAACACGTGGGAGAGCTGGGTTCAATCCCTGGGTCGGGAAGATCCCCTGGAGGAGGGCGTGGCAACCCACTCCAGTATTCTTGCCTAGAGAGTCCCCAAGGATAGGAGAGCCTGTTGGACTGCAGTCCATGGGGTTGCAAAGAGTCAGACATGACTGAGAGACTAAGCACAGCACAGCAAGAATGCACAGAAATACATCTGCTATTGCTGTCAAGTAAGCCAGCTTCCCAAGACATTTATACCAATGAAATTTTCAACAGCTTACACTATTTCCAAAATCAAGAGTTACACAAAACCTACTATTCTACTCAATAATGCTTTAAAGCTCACAGTATATAATCCCATCTTTCTATTAACCATCAAAAAATAAATAAAATAAAAAGGAAGTGAATAATTGGGGGTTTTCCTTTATACGTTCTAGTGCATGATGTGCAGATCCAACACATTACCATGACATTTATACAAAAAACATCTCTGAACAATACCAGAGATATCTAATGATATACAAAAGCAGTCAAAGTTCTCTAAAACATAAAGCAAACAGAACAAGCACCCATATCATAAGCTGTATTATACTAACCATTTAGAATATGAACATGCATTCTGGAAGATAGGTGAGATACACTTTTTGTCTGTGTTATATATTACCGTTATAGACTGAATGTGGCCCCACCCCCCACCCCACAACACACCTCCTTGAAGGGTTTCCCAGGTGGCACGGGGTAAAGAATCTACCTGCCAATGCAGAAGACACAGACAGGTTCAATCCCTGGGCCAGGAAGATCCCCTGGAGAATGGCATGGCAACCCACTCCAGTATTCTTGCCTAGAGAGTCCCATGAACAGAGGAGTCCACAGGGTCACAAAGAGTCAGAAACGACTGAGCACACACACCCACACTGAAAACACTGTTCCCCAATGTGATGGTATTAGGAGGTGGGGCCTTTAAGCGGTACTTAAAATGAGATGAGGTCTTGAGGGTGGAGCCTATGAAATGTATTAGTATCCTTGTAAGAATTAGAGCTTGCTTGCTCTGCTCTCTGTCACGTGAGGATACACGTTGGCAGAGGCTGCAACTGGAAGATGCTGCTCACCAGAACACAAACCTGATCTCAGTCTTTTAGCCTCTGGAACTGTGAGAAATAAATTTGTTGTTTATAAGTCACCCCATTTTTAGTATTATAGCAGACCAAGCTAACACATATCAAAACTCCTAAAATCATAAAAACTACTATTAAGGGAACTTAGTGTTTCAGAATTTTCAGTGTTATTATCTTAGAGAGGATCTTTTTATTTTAAGGATCAGACAGGTTGTTGTTTTTTTTTCACCCCCAGGTAACAGTCTAAAACATCCAAACAGTGCTAAAGATGAAACTGCCAAAAAACAGATACAAGGAGACATTGGAGTGTTTTAGGGACACTACAGCTCATTCATGTCATTGCTGTCTTTTAAAAATGGGAATAAAGAAAGGTCTATACAAAGGTAATAAAAAAAGAACCTGATTTGGCAACTTGCTTAGTTCCTTGAAGGTGAATCATTTCCCCTAATGCACCTCAGGTGCAGAAGCTCCAGTAACTTTCTCCCTTCAAACCCATCACAAGAATTCCTAATTCTGGAGTGTAACTAGAGGACTCACTACAAAATACATTCTTAGACCTACATACCATCAGAAACTTTAGGGAAACAATCTTATAGTTTCTCAGTTTATCTGAAGTAAAAGGGAAGAACATACACAGCAAGATAATGTAAATAACTTCAAATGTTACAAATACTCTAAGAAACCCAAAGGAGAAGAGTTTGAACCTTGTAAAAAATCTGAGAAAGAGAAAAGAGCATGAAAAAGAATCAGGGAGGTAAATAAGCACAAGAAGACTATCTTAGGTAGTCAAATCTATAAATAAGGACCTTGCATAAAAAAGGATGAGTATGATGGGGAGCTACTAACACTGGAGAGAACAGGATGGATAATAAATTTAAAAGGTGAAGAAAGCCACAGCTAGTAACTCAATATTTTGTGTGTAAAATATTTGACAGTCTAAGTCTCCAACAATCCTAACTCTAGACAAATCATTTATTTATTCATGCACTACATATGATTTACTCTTATGGTTCAAGGTATAGAAAAGACCTAGAAACCACCTGATTCTCTTCAATGCTCTAATCCTAAAACAACACTACTTCAAACCAGGGTAACTTTTTTTTTTTTTAATTAATCAAGGATTGTGAAACGGAACTTAAATAAGGAAACTCACGATCTTGTATGGTCAGTGGAACCAAACTGGGATTCTTTCCACGAAGCATCTGTGATTCAGAGATGCATGTTGAAACGTTTTAATACAAAGACTATTGCTGATAACTGAGTAGTGAACATGCAGACATGGGCAGCTCAGAGATTGAAGGTATCACCAGGAAATCTCCCATACTGTAAGCCTCAAGTGAACAATCTACTCTTTCAGGGTTCCTTAGAGAATATGACAGTCTCTATCCCAGAAGACTCTGGTGTATGGATTATTTTACCACTTTAAGAAACACAAAAGGATTCAAGGAATGTAAAAGTGTCACAAGATTCAAATGGTCTCTCTGGGCCATAGCACCTCAGTTCAAATAATTTTGTAGGAACTGTTCTGACGCATAAGGCAGACCTATTGAGGATTCTGTTGAATATTTTGTTGAAGAAATAATGTATCAAGTTGTATTTGCATCTAAATCTCCTAGCAACATCAATGAGCTAAGACAGGAAAATAGGTAAGGACCTGAGGTTTTTCTGATTACCAAATGAGCTGATGATTTATGCAGTTAAAGCAAAATCTAATTCTACAAATTAAGTGAAAAATACAGTATTTTACAGGCATTGATGATACGGATTTCATTTCAAGGAGATCAAAAAAGATGTATTTAGTACTAAATTAATACCAGGGAGAAGTTTGCATTTTATAGCAGAGGAATAGCTGTGACTGTCTCAGGAAGCTTCTTGGTTTACAAAAGAGAACTTGCATGATGTTTGAATTTAAATAAGAACTTCCCCACCTGAATGCTCAATGTTCCTACTTGCCAGCCCTTTCCTGATACCTAAAGTGTTAGTCACTCAGTCGTGTCCGACTCTTTTGACACCATGAGCTCCAGCCGGCCAGGATCCTCTGTGCATGGAATTCTCCAGGCAAGAATACTAGAATGGGTTTCCATTCCCTTCTCCAGGGGATCTTCTGACCCAAGGATTGAACCCAGGCCTCCTGCATTGCAGGCAGATTCTTTACCATTTGAGCCACCAGGAAAGACCCAGTAATAAAGCTTTTTCTCAAAGCAACCTATGTGAGTTAATTTTCTTATAACTGTAATCAAAGCTCAATGCTCTTGGCTTTGTGATTACTATTTCCACAATTCTCACCTCACTCTCCTTCCCTATCACGGTCCGTTGCTGTCGACCACCAGGAATGGAACCTTTTGAGCACACAAATCCATCTTTCCCCTTTTATCTCACTAGTTCTAATAAGATGCCTAGCAAACAGAAGTAGCTCAGTAACTATTTGCTGAGGAAACTGAGCACACTGTGCAAAGCATCCGTCTCAGCACAAGAAACAGAAAAGAGACGAAACACTCAGCAGGGATGGCAGCTTTCAGTCACTTTCCGAGTTGTTCTCCTCAGCCCAAGAGAGACCCTATGAACTCCAAGGTTCCCTCTGAAACAGGAGTGAAGCAGCTCTGCAAAAGACGCTTTTGCAGCACATACCGTAACATATCCGGAGTCGGCACCACAGGGTTCCATCTAGGAACAGTGCTTATTCTCCCTGGGCAGCAAAGTACACATGACAAGGTTCTTGTGCAGGGGTAAGTTGGGGTGAATTAGTAACATTCCTATAACATTCTAAAACACAATCTGTACTGCTGGCCTTCAATCTAAGCTTACTTCTACAATCCCAGTCAAACAGAGCTTTTACCACTTCTCCAAAGCTTCCAAATTCTACTAAAACCAGCTTTGCTAAAAATTAACTCATTAGTTGGGGGGAAAAAGCACCCTTTCCTGACCTTTCCCAGGACATAAGACATTTAAAATCTATACATTCTTCAACTTAACCAAGTACCAAATTGTCGTTTCAGTACAAATACCTACTTGATTTCACACAAAAAAGTCCTGTTTAACTGAGGAGACCAGAGATCAAATTGTTGAGACCAACAACTCAGCGGATGAGACCTGTCTTGTCTACGACCAACAAGCTATACTGCTTAAGAAATTATGAAATCTCACTTCTCAGACCACATGTGGCTAGATCTGTGGTCAAGGACCCTGTTCTACCCATTTCCCAGAGTGAATCAGCACCAGCACTGTTGTCAACCCACAGATAATGAAATTAAGGGGAAATCAGGTTTTTAAAATTAATAAGAGAAAAGAATTAAAGGAGACTTTTTTTCTTGCTATCTTATATTTAAAAGAATAACATAAAAAGTAGTAAGAGTCTTGATTCAAAGTAATACGAAAAACTCAGGAAAGTAAATGGTAACTAAATATACTAAGTCTTTCTTTTTATCCATAAATAATTGACTTATTTGAAATTTAAAGAAAGATTTTCATGTATTTAAGTTAATCAGCAGCCACATGTAGATGACTGCAGTTTGCCTGAGAAGACATGGGGAAATGATCAACTTTTGCCAAGTGAAAGAAACGGCACATAATGACATATATAAACCTCATCTGCTTCACATCAAAGTCAGGGTCCATACTGTATAGCACACGGAACTCTGCTCAATGTTTTATGGCAGCCTAAATATGAGTGAAGTTTGGCAGAGAACAGATACATGTGTGGCTGAGTCCCTTCTCTATCACAACATTGTTAATAGGCTATACCACAGTACAAAATAAAAAGTTAAAAAAAAAAATCAGGGTCCAGAGCACTTTCCTTCTCTGCTGCTGCTGCTGTCACTGCAGTCGTGTCTGATTCTGTGCGACCCCATAGGCGGCAGCCCACCAGGCTCCCCCGTCCCTGGGATGCTCCAGGTAAGAACACTGGAGTGGGTTGCCATTTCCTTCTCCAATGCATGCAAGTGAAAAGTGAAAGTGAAGTCGCTCAGTCGTGTCTGACTCTTAGTGACCCCATGGACTGCAGCCTACCAGGATCCTCCATCCATGGGATTTTCCAGGCAGGAGTACTGGAGTGGGGTGTCATTGCCTTCTCTGCTTTCCTTCTCTAGCCTGATTTTGTTTTTTAAATCCTCTTTATAGGCCCTTACATATAGCCATTGAAAGATGAAAATGGGAAGAACCAGGTTACTCAAGTAGAAAAATGCTGAAAATAATCCAGGCAGGATATTAAGTTTTAAATACAGACTTTGGAACATTCTTGAGATCTTTTCTGAATTGATCTGTACATGAGATGATTGTTTCAAGGGAGATCACTGTATAATTTTCTTGACATATCATAAAGAGATCAACAAACTGAACTCAGAGTACGTGAGTGGGTCTCGATCTGCTTCTGAACTGGTTTGTTGAATACCTTTACCTCCTCCCACCAATTACATCATCGATAAAGATTACTACTAAAAAACTAACATTAAAACGCCTATGGACTTCTTAAGACCAGAGTCAAGCTACTTCTGAAACAAGGAAGGCTGAAAACAACTGGAAAACAACTGACATTAAATGTTAAAGTCATCTTTCATACTTGCACTGCCTTTTGAAGCGAAGGGGTACTACATTTCTCGAGCTGCAATTTGAGAGACGCTCAAAGGAACACCTATCAACATTGTCTTTGTGAATGCTACAGAACACCTAATTCTGATTTTTAAATGCGGCTAGTCGGAGAAGGCAATGGCACCCCACTCCAGTACTCTTGCCTGGAAAATCCCATGGATGGAGGAGCCTGGTAGGCTGCAGTCCATGGGGTTGCTAAGAGTTGGACAGGACTGAGCAACTTCACTTTCACTTATCACTTTCATGCATTAGAGAAGGAAATAGTAACCCACTCCAGTGTTCTTGCCTGGAGCATCCCAGGGACGGGGGAGCCTGGTGGGCTGCCGTCTATGGGGTGGCACAGAGTCGGACACGACTGAAGAGACTGAGCAGTAGTAGTCTTCCAGGAGACTGACGTTCAACTTTGTTTTACTGGAGGATCAAGTTCCACAGGTTGATAAACCACTCTATTAAAACTGATTTTTATTTGCTCCTAAATTAAAGCTTTTAAAATTAAGCCTGGAGGCTTTAGTTGACATAAAGCGGAATTGGCATAAGTCTTGAAAGTCTGCGCTAGAGGGAAGATTTTAGATCTGACAGACGTGT
>SJYQ01000347.1:109256-126048 GCA_006410935.1 Redunca redunca | reverse complement strand
AGACATACAGATGGCTGACAAACACATGAAAAGATGCTCAACATCGCTCATTGCCAGAGAAATGGAAATCAAGACCACAATGAGGTACCATCTCACAGCAGTCAGAATGGCTGCGATCCAGAAGTCTACAAGCAATAAATGCTGGAGAGGGTGTGGAGAAAAGGGAACCCTCTTACACTGTTGGTGGGAATGCAAGCTAGTACAGCCACTATGGAGAACAGTGTGGAGACTCCTCGAAAAACTGGAAATAGAACTGCCTTATGACCCAGCAATCCCACTGCTGGGCATACACACCAAGGAAACCAGAATTGAAAGAGACATGTGTACCCCAGTGCTCATCGCAGCACTGTTTACAATAGCCAGGACATGGAATCAACCTAGATGTCCATCAGCAGATGAATGGCTAAGAAAGCTGTGGTACATATACACAATGGAGTATTACTCAGCCATCAGAAAGAATACATTTGAATCAGTTCTAATGAGGTGGATGAAACTGGAGCCGATTATACAGAGTGAAGTAAGCCAGAAAGAAAAACACCAATACAGTATACTAACATATATGGAATTTAGAAAGAAGGTAACGATAGCCCTGTATACGAGACAGCAAGAGAGACACAGATGTATAGGACAGTCTTTTGGACTCTGAGGGAGAGGGCGAGGGTGGGATGATTTGGGAGAATGGCACTGAAACATGTTTAATAATATCATATATGAAACAAATTTCCAGTCCAGGTTTGATACAGGATGCTTGGGGCTGGTGCATCCCTCCAGAGGGATGGTACGGGGAGGAAGGTGGGAAGGGGATTCAGGATGGGGCACACGTGTACACCTGTGGCAGATTCATGTTGATGTATGGCAAAACCAATACAATATTGTAAAGCCTCCAATTAAATAAATTTTTAAAAAATAATAATAAAAATGCTTTGCTGAAACCCTCTGGAGAGTTTGGGGTTTGTGGACACAGCTCTCTTCTTGCATGACCCTACAGTAAAGCTTCCTCTGCTCCAGGCTCCAGCGTGTCGTACTGTCTGGCTTCACTGTGTGTCAGGCACACAGACACGTCCGCAGCCATCTTCACAGGCCAGCCAGGAGCCTGTGCCCGTGGCGGGCTGACCCCAGGCGGAGGCAGCCCCTCCCTGAGTCCCAGCGGCTGCCAGGGTGCATTTCACTCTGGGGATGTGACAGGCAGTGCCCCTGACAGCTGCGGACCACCCCAGGGCACAAGGCTGCTGGGAACTGAGCGCTGCAGCTGGGCCCTCAGTGCCGCGGGGGCTGAGTCGCTCCAGCCCGTGCGTGCCAGGCTTGTGTGTGGTGTCCCCGTTGTGTGGGTTTTGCTTGCGGCAGAGCATTGGTCGGAACTTTCCTCTCTGGACAAGGTCATTCTGCTTCACTTCTGATGGGACGTCGGTTGGGGCGCTCCCATTTTGTGACTAGGGAACTGACCCTGAGCGACTGATCTGACCTGGTTTTGCTTGGTATTTGATAGCATCAAGCGTGAATACTTAGGTGTGGATGATCAGAGCTCTGCTCCATCCTACGGTCCCCTGGCATATTCTTGCAAAACTGGGAAATCTTTAGCTATCCTCCATTAATCCTCCAACTAATCCCTATCCTTCTAAAACTCTTCCACAAAATTGCAGGAATTGAAGGAACACTTCCAAACTCATTCTTTGAGGCCACTATCACCCTGATACCAAAACCAGACAAAGACAACACAAAAAAGAAAATTACAGACCAATATCACCAATGGACACAGGTGCAAGAATATCAACAAAATTCCAGCAAACAATTCAGCAGCACGTTAAAAAGCTCATACACCATGGTCAAGTCAGGTTTATCCCAGGGATGCAAAGATTCTTCAATATATGCAAATCAACCAATGTGATACACCAAATTAACAAATTGAAAGATTAAAAACCATACGATAATATCAATAGATACAGAAAAAGCTTTTGACAAAATTCAACACCCATTTATGATAAAAAAAAAAAATTCAAAAATGGGCATAGAAAGGCAAAATAATAAAGACCATGTGTGATAAGCCCACAGCAACATTCTCAGTGCGAAAACTGAAAGCACTTCCTCTAAGGTCAGGGACAAGACAAAGGTGCCCATTCTCACCACTATTACTTACCATAGTTTTAGAAGTGCTACCTACAGCAATCCGGAGAAGGCACTGGCACCCCACTCCAGTACTCCTGCCTGGAAAATCCCATGGATGGAGGAGCCTGGTGGGCTGCAGTCCATGGGGTCGCTAAGAGTCGGGCACGACTGAGCGACTTCACTTTCACTTTTCACTTTCATCTTTGGGGAAGGAAATGGCAGCCCACTCCAGTGTTCTTGCCTGGAGAATCCCAGGGACGGGAGAGCCTGGTGGGCTGCCGTCTATGGGGTCACATAAGAGTCGGACACGACTGAAGCTACTTAGCAGCAGCAGCAGCAGCAGCTACAGCAATCAGAGAAGAAAAAGAAAGAAAAGGAATCCAGATTGGAAAAGAAGTAAAACTCTCACTGCAGACTACATGATAGTATACATAAAAAATCCTGAAGATTCTATCAGAAAATCACTAGAGCTAATCAGTGAATTTAGCAAAGTGGCAGGATACAAAATCAATACACAGAAATCATTTGCATTCCTATACACTAACAATGAAATATCAGAAAAATTAAGGAATCAATCCCATTTACCATTGCAACAAAAAAAATAAAATACCTAGGAATAAACCTACCTAAGGAGACAGAAGAGCTGTATTCAGAAAACTATGAGACACCGATGAAAGAGATCACAGGCAACACAGAGATTCCACGTTCCTGGGTTGGAAGAATCAATATTGTGGAAATGATGGTCCCACCAAATGTAATCTACAGATCAGGGCAAATCCCTGTCAAACTACCAATGCCATATTTCACAGGCTAGACCCAAAAATCTCACAATCCATATGGAGATGCAGAAGACCCCAAACAGCCAAAGATGGCTTGAGAAAGAATGCAGCTGGAGGAACCAACCTGCCTGACTTCAGACTATACGCCAAAGCTACAGTCATCAGGACAGGATGGTGCAGGCACAAAACCAGAAACACAGACCATGGACTAAGACAGAAAGCCCAGACAGCGGTAGACCCACGCACCCATGGATACCTTATTTTTTACAAAGGCGGCAAGAATATGCAATGGGTAGTGCTGGGAAAACTGGACAGCTACGTGTAAAAGAAATTAGAATACTTCCTAACATCATACACAAAAGTAAACTCAAAATGGATGAAAGACCTAAATATAAAACAGGAAACTTTAAAACTCCTAGAGGAAACAGGCAGAACACTCTCTGACATAAACCACAGCATCCTCTATGGCCTCCTCCTAGAGTAATGGAGATAAAAAAACAAGTGGGACCTGATTAAAAGCTTTGCACAGCAAAGGATGCTATAAACAAAGGGAGATGACAATCCTCTGAATGGGAGAAAATGATAGCCAATGAAACATGAACAAAGGATTAATTTCAAAAACATACAAGCAGCTCATACAAGTCAAGCAGGAAAACAACCCAATCAAAAAATGGGCAAAAGACCTAAACAGACATTTCTCCAAAGAAGACATACAAATGGCCAAGAAGCACAAGAAAAGATGCTCAAGGATCACTTATCATTCAGTTCAGTTCATTCAGTCACTCAGCCTCGTCCGACTCTGTGCGACCCCATGAATCGCAGCACGCCAGGCCTCCCTGTCCATCACCATCTCCCAGAATTCACTCAGACTCACGCCCATCGAGTCCGTGATGCCATCCAGCCATCTCATCCTGTCGTCCCCTTCTCCTCCTGCCCCCAATCCCTCCCAGCATCAGAGTCTTTTCCAATGAGTCAACTCTTCGCATGAGGTGGCCAAAATACTGGAGTTTCAGCTTTAGCATCATTCCTTCCAAAGAAAACCCAGGGCTGATCTCCTTCAGAATGGACTGGTTGGATCTCCTTGCAGTCCAAGGGACTCTCAAGAGTCTTCTCCAACACCACAGTTCAAAAGCATCAATTCTTCGGCGCTCAGCCTTTTTCACAGTCCAACTCTCACATCCATACATGACCACGGGAAAAACCATAGCCTTGACTAGACGGACCTTTGTTGGCGAAGTAATGTCACTCATTATTAGAGATACGCAAATCAAAACCACAATAAGACATCACCTCACACCAGTCAGAATGGCCATCGGCACAAAGTCCACAAACAGTAAATGCTGGTGAGGGTGTGGAGAAAAGGGAGCCCTCCTGCGCTGCCGGGGGGAATGCAAGTTGATGCAGCCACTATGGAGAACAGTCTGGACAGTCCTTAAAAAACTAGGAATAAAACCACCATATGACCCAGCAATCCAACTCCTAGGCATACACCCTGAGGAAATCAAAACTGAAAAAGACACGTGTAACCCAGTGTCCTCTGCAGCCCTGTTCACAATCGTTAGGACATGGACGCAACCCAGATGTCCATGAATGGGTAAAGAGGCTGTGGTGGATAGCCACGGTGGAGTATTACTCGGCCATGGAAAGGAACGCGTTTGAGTCAGTCCTAATGAGGTGGATGAACCTAGTCCCTGTTAAACAAGGTGAAGGACATCAGAAAGAGAAAGACAACTGTCACATGCTAACACACGTATGGAATCTAGAAAGATGGTGCTGATGAACCCATCAGCAGGGCAGCGACGGAGCCTCAGACACTGAGAATGGACTTGGGGGAAGGAGACAGTGGGATGTATGGGGAGAGGAACACGGGCACTTACGCGACCATGTGCAAACAGACAGCCAGTGCGAATTTCCCGCAAGACTCAGGGAGCTCGAACCAGGGCTCGGAAACAGCCTAGAGGGGTGGGGTGGGGCGGGAGGCGACTCCATGGGCGAACCTGTGGCTGCTCCCTGCTGGCGTTTGGTGCAAACCAGTGCAATTTTGTAAAGCTATTATCCTTCCCAATTAAAAGTAAATTTAAAAAAGTGGGACTTTTGCAATTGCTTTTATCTTGGGTGTGTGTGGATGTATGTGAATGAGTATCTCAGTACCTGAGTCCAAATCCTGTTCTCTCCTCGTTTTGCTGAAAGTGACTGAGAATGTGAGCAGGTGATAATTACTGTCCGTGCCTGTCATTGGTTTGTTTAACCTGAACTGGATATTTGGGAACTGGGGGGAAAATTCCCGAAGATGGCTGGGTTCTGTATAAGCAGTGAGAGAAGGAATTTGCATTTCTCTTCTTGTACCTTTGATATACAAATGATCTCTCCAGATATTTGGTAACATGCAGTTTTAGAGTTATCCTAAATTAAGTGATGGAAGTTCATATGGTTGTTTCTAGATGAGAAAACAAAGAGGCAAAATAATAGGGATGCAGAAAGTAATGGAAGGCTTCCAGAATAGAGCCTTCTGCATGGTCAGAACTGGCTAAGTTTAGATTAAATTCAGTAAATGAATCATTAGGAAAAGTAAGCTGGTGCAAAACTAGATTCTGTTTTGTCTGTTACGAGGACAGAGTTTTCCCGAATGCTGCCACCGATAACGGATGCTGTGAGCTTCTGTGCCTTTAAGTGATTTGTATTTGCTCTTGAGAGCTCTTCTTATTTTGGTTAAGGAGTAAGTATTGTGTGAAAATGACCTATGATCTTATTTGACTGTTTTGAAACTTTCTGACAAAAATCCCCAAATATCAAACTTTAATTAAAGTTTTTTTACCTCCAGCTAACTTTGGGATCCTTCAGAGAGCCCCTAAGGCTTCTCAGGGAAAAATATTAAACTAATAAGGATTGTTTGTTAAAGTACATGGGAAGCACTATCAAATGAGTGATGCGCCTCCTTGGATTATACGGTATGGGCAAACGCTATTAATATAGATACTCTAGAAATTATATGGGATCCCTAAAATTCAGACCTGTCCTGGCATAGTGTTACAATTTTAGTTGTTATCTTAAAATGCAGGGGGAGGCATCAAGACAGCAGAATCGAAGCACGTGGAACTCCCCTCCTCCCACAAATACGTCAAAAGCACATCTGCGTGTGGAACAGTCTCAGGCCTCACCGAATGCTGGCAAAAGGCACGAGACACCCAGAGACACGAGAACGAGCCCCACGCACCCAGATGGGATGAAAGAGTTTTCTTTTTAAAGGGACACTGAATGTATGGCAAAACCACAATACTGTAATTAGCCTCCAATTAAAAGAAAAAGAAAAAGGGATGGGACCTGAGTCCCTGGGAAGGGGCTGGAAAAGAGGGAAGGTGCCGGCACCCGGAGAAGCCCTCTCGCCTGTGTGGGCGTCAGCTGAGACAGAAAGGCCTGGAGGGGGCGCGCTGCCAGTCGGCGGCAGAGAGCAGCGCAGAGGCCGCGGGCTGCCTGGCTGCAGCCCCAGGGCAGGCCCAGGGCGACCTTGGGGCCTGACTTGGGCGGGTGGGTGTGTGAGCATCTGTGCTGCGGACCTTGTGGACACAGCGCCTGAGGGACGCCAGGGTCAGCTGCCTGCAGTGGAGGGGTGCCCAGGGCAGCGCCAGCCACGAGGTCCTCTGTGAGCCCCAGCGACAGACAGCACAGGCCCCCGCCCAGGCGGGCAGGTCTGGAGAAGGGACACGGGGTTCCCGGCGGGAGTGCCCCAGTCCCACCGGCCTCACGCTGGGGGCCTCCGCTCAGCAACCGGGGAGGAGACCCTGCCCTGGAGGGTGGTGGGCAGGGCGGGGGAGAGGGGGCCCGGCGCAGCACCCAGGCGGCTCGGCACCATCGGGGGGGCGACGGCCGCACTGAGGAACGAGCAGCAGGCCCGCTCGGGCTGCCCCGGGACGCCGCCAAATAGGAGCGGCCCCCGAGACCACAGGCCACCGCGCCCCCAAACTCAGGGTGAGAAGCAGGAGGGGAATGAAGAAGCAGGGAACCACACCCGGCTGAAAGGCCAAGAGAATTCCGGAAAGAACAAGGCAACAAACCTCCTCCATCTAACAGACGCCGAGTCCAGGAAGGAGAAAACGAAAATCTGAAGACTTGACGCGGGGCTATGACAGAAGTGCAGATTCCTGTAAACAGAGCTAGAAACTGCGAAGAGGAGCCGAGAAACACGAGGAGACTCCTCCACGGAGACGGGAGCTGACTTAAGGCTGCGGACGGCAGGAGTAACGCCGAAGAGCGCGTAACTGATCGGGGAGAAGAGCAGTCACCCAGTCCACAGCAGACAAAGTCACATGAAGAAAAAGGAGCAACACGAGACCCGGGACAGCACAGAGCACGCGGCGAGCACACGGCGGCCCAGAAAGACGCGACCGGGGCCGAAGACCCCGAACCTGAAGAAGGAAACGGGCGTCCGGCACAGGGAGCACGGAGGGCCCAGACGAGATGGAGCCAGGCAGACGGGCGCTGAGACGCGCTCCAGAGAAGACGGCAAAGCTTAAAGGAAGGGCTCTGAAGACAGCGAGACACAGAGAGTGACTACAAGGGGGGCCCCAGGGCTGTCAGCTGACGGCGCTGCAGAAGCGCAGCGGGCCAGCGGGGAGTGGCAAGGTATTCGCAATCCTGGAAGGGAAAAACTGCCACCTTGAACCTACAAGCAAGATTATCCTTTAGAAGAAGAAGAATTTCTCCCATAAGCAGAAGCTGAACGAAGGCAGCAAGACTGGGCCTGTCCCATGGGGGACGCTGAAGGCCTCCCCTAGCGAAGGATCTGCGGAGAGAGAATCACAACCGTGAAGTCAGCCGCTGTAAAGGCCAGCACGCAGATGAGCACGCTGTATGCCATTTCTTAGTCAAGAAGCATTATAATCAGATCTCCAACCTTGCCTTAAGTCCTTCATCATTCACAGACAGTTACGGCGATGCTGTGCAAAATGCTTCAACTCTAAGAAGAGTCACAGAAAGGACTTTCTGACAAGCACAGGTTTTAGATGACTTTTAAATCATAATGCTAAACCAGGCAAGGTATGTTAAAAGTCTAAAGACAACTGATTTTGTAAAACAAAGTATACAGGCCTGAGTAAACTAATGAAGATCGTTGTGATTTTTTGGTTTTAAGGAAACATTTCCCCTTAAGTTAATTATGATTTACAGCAGTTTGGTAAAGTATACCTTTATAAGCACAATGGAAATATTTTTTTCTCTCTACCTGATCCCTCCAGATACTGGAAACTCCTAGGTCCCTAGCAGCTTTATCAGGTAAATTAGGAAGGACTACTTCCTAACAGGTGCAAAAATCTCAAGGTATTTTGGGGATCTCAAAAAGGGAGGAATTCACAGAAATCTGTAAGGCAAAATCTAATGGACAAGCCCTTGGTATGGCTTTCCTGGCCCTGAGAAGACTTAAAATTTCAGTCTGAAACTCCTCATGAAAAATTCCAACACAGCCAATTTAAAGGAGCCAATATGGTCAATTAACCAGATTCATTTTGTAAACAAACCAATCTTAATTTGGCTATATTTGATAACAATGAGGATAATTTTAGAGAGAGGTGTCAGTGAATATCAGATTCTGATTCTGCTCATTGAAGCCTGATTTGTTGTCTAGGACTCACTTCTCAGACAGCTCCCCACTGCCATGGTGCGTGCGTGTGTGTGTGTGTGTGTGTGTGTGTGTGTGAGTGTGTGTGTGTGTGCGTGTGTCACTCAGGCGGGTCCAACTCGTTGTGGCCCCGTGACTGTAGCCCCCCAGGCTCCTCCGTCCATGGGGTTCTCCAGGCAAGAGTGCTGGAGTGGGCTGCCACACCCGCCTGCAGGGGATCTTCCTGACCCAGGGATGGAACTTTCGTCTCCGCATGGCACGTGGATTCTTTACCGTCTGAGCCACCAGGGAAGCCCAGCTGCCATGTTACATAACTGTAAAGTTTAACTGAATTATTAAGAAGGACACTCAAGTTTATTTCTGAAGCTTATCCCCGCCATCTACCTTTGGGTAAATATCAGATGCCCCATGACCCACAGCCAGAAATGATACATTCTAGAAGAACCACCACTTAAATATGTTAAGAGATTAACTTGGGATAAGGCCTTGTTGATTGCCCTGCTATGGATTAGAATGGCTCTCAGAAGAAGACTTAAATTAAGCCCCTTTGGAATCCGGGGGGCCATTCCCAGTGTCCGCCCAGGTGGGAGAACCTGTAACCGCTCTAAAGACCTAACCGTTGCTAACTGCACTGACTCTGGGCGTGTACTAACCTCTGGTCATCGGCTGGCCTCCTACAAGTCTGTCCAACTGAAGGAGGCCTTTCTGACCTGGACACCAGGTCGCCCGGAAAAGCCTGGAGAAAGAAAAGTGCCTGAACATGAGCTGACCGCAGCGTGGACAGGACCACGTTGCGTGCACGTCACCCACCCCACGCTCATCTGTCAAGGCGTCTTGGGGTAGAGCCGTGAGGCCATCACACGCCGATTAAAACAGCACCACCTCCTCAGAAGACGGCCCAGCTCCTGAGAGGCCCGCAGAGCAGTGGGCCTGTGAACCCCTGGAAGACTGGAGACTGCTCCTCAAAAAGATGAGTACTGAGACCAGTTCACTGTAGCTGGAGAAGGGTGAGTCAGCCTGTTTACTGAATCTGGTTCAAGCGAATAACACAGGCATCTAGGGTGGTTACAACACTCAGAAAGTTAAAATTAACAGCTCTGTGTAGAAACTGGAGCCAGAAGCCCAAGTCGAGTGATAAATTAGGAACGAAGGGGCTAAAGGGTTTCATCAGGTTAAAATAATCGTAGATAAAGAATGAAGGAGAACCGTTCCATCCACTGAAGACTCTAAGGACACTCCCTGCTGAAGGCTGGTCGGCTCCGCGCTGTGGCGAGCCTCCGGTGTTGCCTCCGTTCAGCAGGAGGAAGCCAGAGCAGTCACCGCCCTCCCCACGAGACGCGGAGGGCCCGACAGCGAGGAGCGGGAGCAGCGGAGGACGGGCCTGACCCCTGAGCAGGGCTGCTGCTTCTCCTTTGACCCTTGCCTTCTGTCGCTTCTGCTGCGAGTTAACCGTCAAGGAGAGGCTGCCTACGGCTTAAAGTGCACAGGAATGGTCTGACTCAGGGAACCCTGCTCCCGTGCCTGCATGGTGAGCGATTTCGTTCAGCTCAGGAAACATCTTGGCCCAGACCACCCCCGCATGGCTGCAGGAAAGAAGAAAGCGACACACCCCCTCCTGGAATCTGGCCAACACCAGGAGATATTTCTAACAACTTCAGTCCCTACGAACACTGCTAGCTATATTATTTATGTATTGCTTGTTTTACAAAATTGTTCTTTGCATTACCAAATGTGTGACTGAGCCTCTGATAAAAATAGTGGTGAGCAGGTGACCTGATACCAAGTTCTATAAAGACCACCGCCCGTAACAGTGCAACTCGAGATACGGAAGAAGCAACAGAGGGAATGTTCTCCCTGGAGCATAACAGTAAGAGAGCTGGTCCAGGGCCTTCTGGCTACAGCCTAGTGCCGTAACATCAGTACCCTCAGAAACGCAGATACCACCCTTACGGCAGCAAGTGAAGAGGAACCAAAAAGCCTCTTGATGAAGGTGAAAGAGGAGAGTGAAAAAGTTGGCTTAAAGCTCAACATTCAGAAAACAAAGATCATATCACCCGGTCCCATCATTCCATGGGAAATAGATGGAGAAACAGTGGAAACAGTGTGAGACTTTATTTTGGGGGGCTCCCAAATTACTGCAGATGGTGACTGCAGCCATGAAATTAAAAGACGCTTACTCCTTCGAAGGAAAGTTATGACCAACCTAGATAGCATATTCAAAAGCAGAGACATTACTTTGCCGACTAAGGTCCGTCTGGTCAAGGGTATGGTTTTTCCTGTGGTCATGTATGGATGTGAGACTTGGACTGTGAAGAAAGCTGAGCGCTGAAGAATTGATGCTTTTGACCTGTGGTGTTGGAGGAGACTCTTGAGGGTCCCTTGGACTGCAAGGAGATCCAAGTCCATTCCATTCTAGATGCAGTCCATTCTAAAGGAGATCAGTCCTGGGTGTTCTTTGGAAGGACTGATGCTGAAGCTGAAACTCCAGTACTTTGGCCACCTCATGCGAAGAGTTGACTCATTGGAAAAGACTCGGATGCTGGGAGGGATTGGGGGCAGGAGGAGAAGGGGACGACCGAGGATGAGATGGCTGGGTGGCATCACTGACTCGATGGACATGAGTTTGGGTGGACTCCCGGAGTTGGTGATGGACAGGGAGGCCTGGCGTGCTGCGGTTCATGGCGTCGCAAAGCGTCGGACCCGCTGAGCGACTGGACTGAACTGAGAGCAGGAATAGCAAAAGCCTATCAAGGAAACCGGCGCCTGACATCATAAGGCGCATTCCTAACACTGTGGGCGGAAACGACCACGAAATGCTTCCCAAACCACGTGCACGGTTCGGAGCCGGAGGCAGCCCCGCCGCCTGCCCGTCCAGGACCGAGTCAGCAGGCAGGACGGCCGCTGGCCCTCGGCGTCCTCTGCGAGGAGCTCGGTGCAGGCCGGGCGCGGGCTCCGAGAGGGGCCGGCCGCACAGACCCTCAGGCGGCCGGAGTTTCAGGAGAGGTCTGAAGACCCCGATTCTCGCCTCTCCTCGGGGAATCTTGGCGGTGACCCCTCCCCCGGGCAGCCGCTGCGGATGTGAGTTCAGACGCGCTCCTTCCCGGCCAGGAGCCTGGCTTCCCCGGGCTGCGTGGGGCTCTCCACGCAGCGCCGGCCGCTGCCGGGGCCTGCGGCTCTCCCCCGGTGGGCTGACCTCGGGAGGGAAACCGCCTGTGTGCCCGGCCCGCCCCGCTCTCCTCGGGTGCGGCGGGCAGAGTGGGGCCGCGGAGCCGCCCGGGAGCGCGCCCTCCCGCCGCTGCCCAGCGCCCCGGGGCGCCACGGCCGCCTCTCCGCGCGGCCTCCGATGCTTCCGCGCCGCTGCCCTCTGGGCCCTGGGCACGCGCCCGTGCATGCGGGCACTACCGCTCCGCTGCCTGTGAGCTGAGGCTGCCTCTGGCCTAGACAGAGAGGAGAGCAGGCCCCGGCCCGGAGAGGCGGCCGCCCTTAGTGGGCCCACCCCCAGCCGCTGCACCAGTGTGCCCGCGGCCTCAGCTTCCCTGCCACTCTGCAAGTCTCCACGAGCTCAGCTCCCCTGAGCACACCTCTGGGGTCGTGCATGCTGGCCTGGAGTCCACCACCTTCCTCCTCAAGCATTTCTGCAACGAAAACCCAAGACTGAACTTGTCAAACCTTCGTCTGATGTCTGGGAAACAAAAGCCAGGTCGACAGGAAGTTACAGCTTCTTTACTGTTATTCAGCTGGAATATTAATAGTATGTGGTCACAAACAAAGTGCGTTTTAGTAAGTAATTTGTGGTTAGTCACTCTTTGGGGTGATGCAAGACTCATAAACAAACTGAATACACTTCAACCCACTATTTCATGAGTATTCAAGATCACAAGCCAAACTCGTAAACCTCCTTGAAGAGGGCTACGGAAACTAACACGTTCTATCTCTTACACCCACAACTCAGAAGAACTGTGAGCATAATTACAGTCCAAAATCTGAAACCACAAAGTCTATGATATTTCAAAACTTAGGCAGGTAGGCACGCACACCAGCAAAGTCTGCTGGGAACAACAGTACCCATTTACCGAGTGACTCCTGAGCGCCAGACCCTGAACTCAGCCCTTTACAGAGACCACTCTCCTGCCAGCCGCTCCACTCTGCAAGAGAGGTGCAATCACTACCTCCATTTCGCAGCTGAGAGACAGTGTAGAGAGACTGAGGGCCTTGCCCAAGGGTAGGGTCGACATGGGAAATTTAAATACTTTAAGTACAAACAACTCGTGTGCGTTTTTCTCTTTGGACAAACCAAACCAGGAGTCCAAACTATGGGCAGCTGAGCCCACAAGTTACAGGCGACACTTTAAAGCAACAGTGTGGAGCGGTGACAGCATTTCAGACATACTCGGCACATCACCCACGTGGAGACAATCCACGTTTCCTGATTAAACGCAGGGACAGAAATCTAGGTTCCACTTTTTGTAGACTAGGCCACAGAGTGAATGGGAATCTTGGCTACTGGCTCTGAGCCGCCACCTACCACACTCTGACGGAGCTCTGCCAGGGTCCCAGGGGCAGCCGATGAGCCAGCCAGAGCCAGGGAGCCCCCCACACAGCTCCCCCCCCCCACACAGCTCGCCAGGCCTTCTTACCACTAAGGCCTCAATAAACCTTCCACTTAGAAAAGAGCCCCTGACCGTCACCACCTAAGGCTGGGGCAGTGGGGATGGGGGCACGAGCTTTTCCCAGGAAGATTCTCTCAGATACCCCACTGCTTTTTCTGGGGACGCGGCTGCTGATCCCTGACCTCACGCAGTCACGTCCTGATTTTGCAGGACCCAGGGTCGATGTGAGGACAGCCCCCCGTGACGCTGTCCCCGCGCTCCGGCCGATAGTTTGGCCCTTTTGTCACATTTAACTGTTACTCTTCGGGTTTACAGCTGTTGTGCTCCACACATGGTAGAGAAGATAACCAACTGAACATTTAAATGTAAGGTTCAGTTTATTTTAAATTGAGAACAAAAGCCTTTCTCCAGAGCAACAACTTGACGTTTCGTCCGACACAGATGGAAGGTGGGTGCCCCCAGGCAGCCCAGGGACGTGTCAAGTCCGAGCTGAGCCCCAGCAGGCCAGGGGGCTGCGCAGGACACTGCCTTCCACGTGGGGCCCCGTGGCACCCGCAGACGGCGCCTCGAGGCCACACTGTAGGGACCTGGCTTCTACGCCACGAAGCCTGCTAGTTGCAACTGCGACCGCCCCCCGTTACAGACCTGACCTGGGAGAGGAGAGGCGCCCTCCTGCACAGGGATGGGACGAGGGTCTTGGGAGCAGTCGGCAGGGTCTCCAGGTGGCAGAGCTGAGTCCAGCCACGCACAGAGAGAGGAGGTCGGGGATTCCAGGCAGAGGACAAGGGCCAGAGAGGACACGGGGCCAGGGTGCGGGCAGGAGGACGCTGGGCGCTGGGAAACGCCCCCCGTGGGCACTGCCCTCGCCCAGGGAGCTTCCAGGCACACCTCTGCATAACTAAACATTAGCTGAGTGACCACACTCCACATCAGTGGGATCCAAAGGTCCGCGTTTCCACTGTTCTAAATGGGTCAGGAGGGCGGCTGCCAGCAACAAGCACTTCTGCAGTTGACTTAGAGCTTTTCCCCAAAACAGACAGCACAATCGATCACCTATATACATGAAGAAAGTGTAGGGCATTAGCATCAGGAAAGGAGTGGAACACAGACTGTCTAACTTTCAGAAATCAGTGTTATTCTTCAGGTCTTCAAGATAAATCTGCACCACAGGTAAAAACAAATCAACATTAATGTCTTACACAAACCTCTGAACGGGATCACCAAGAAAAGACAGACACGAATAAAACAAAAAGAAAACCAATACACCAGAAATACTAAAAACCGTAAGAGAATGCCATGAAAATTGTATGCCAGCAAATTCAACAGCCTAGAAGAGATGGAGAAGTTTCTGGAAACACACATCCCACCACAATGGAAGAAGAAGAAACTGATAATTTAAACACACCAATCACTGCAGACAAAACAGAATCATTAATTTTTAAAAAACTCCCTAAAAACAAAAGTCCAGGACCAGATGGCTTCACAGGCAAATTCTCCCAAACAGACAAAAAAGGGCTTAAACTGATTCTTCTCAAACTCATGCCAAAGACAGAAGAGAGAATACTCCCAAAGACAGTCTATGGAACCATCATCACCCTGAGGCCAAAGCCAGAGGGCCCTGCAAAAAATACAATTACAGGCCAATATCTGAATAACATAAATGCAAAAACTCTTAAACAAAGTATTAGCAAATCAAATCCAACAACAGATAAAAAGACCTACCTGGATTCATCTGAAGCTCACAACGATGGCTCAACATACACAAATCAACCCGTGTGATGAAATCAACCCGTGTGATGAAATCACCCGTGTGATGAAGCACATCGGCAAAAGGAAAGATGGAGACCACACGGTCATCTCAGTGATGCCCTTGACGAAATTCAACATCCGTTCGTGACAAAAACTCTTACCAGAGCGGCCGTGGAGAGAACATAGCTCAACACAATAAAAGCTATCTATGCCAAGCCCACAACCATGCAATACGCAACAGTGGAAAGCTGAGAGCCTTCCTGCTGAAATCCAATGCAGGACAAGGAGCCGCACCCTCACCACTTCACTCATGCAGCTGGGGGCCCTAGATGCAGCCATCAGACGAGAAAAAGAGACCGAAGGCATCCGGCCGGAAGGGAAGCAGCAAAGCTGTCACGACAGGCAGAGCGCGTGATACCATGCACAGACACCTCCAGACTCCACACAGAACTACTGTTAAAAGAAGAACTGATAAAGAATTCAGCAGAGCAGCAGGATGCAAGATTAGCACACAGAAATCAACTGCATTTCTTTGCACTATCGATGAAGTATCAGAAAGGGGATGTAAACAGTCTCTTTCAAAAACACAACCAGAAAACATGAATAATACTTAGGATAAACTACAAAGCCACAGCAATCAAGAAAGCACAGTATGGGCACAAAAACAGAAACGTGGATCAGTGGAAGAGGACACAGACCCCAGAAACAAGCCTGCACACACAGCCAGCTGATCTTCAACAAAGGAGGCGTGAATACACCGTGGAGAACAGACGGCCTCTTCAGCAAGTGGTGCTGGGGAAGCTGGACCACCACATGGAAATCAGTGAGGCTGGAACCCAACTTCACATTACACACAAAAATAAACTCAAAATGGCTTAAAGACTTAAGATATGACACCGTAAACTCTTACAAAAGAACATAGGAAAAGCATCCTCTGACATAAATCATACCAATGTTTTCTTAGGTCAGTCTCCCAAGGCAATAGAAATAAAAGCGAAAGTAAACAAATGGAACCTAATAAAACTTACAAGCTTCTGTCCAGCAAAGGGAACCATAAACAGAATGGAAAGATAACCTACAGGCTAGGAGAAGACATTGGCAAATGATGCGATCCACAGAAGGTTAATTTCCAAATATACAAATAGCTCATACAACTCAACAACAAGAAAACAAACACCCCTGCTGAAAAAATGGGCAGAAGACCTAACACATTTCTCCAGATGACCAGCAGGCACATGAAAGGATGCTCAACATAGCTCACTATCAGAAAACGCAAATCAGAACTGTAGTGAGGTGCACCACCGACAGCAGGCAGAACGACCATCATTCAAATATTTCAGAACAGATGCTGGAGAGGGTGTGGAGAAAAGTGAGCCCTCCTACCCTGTTAGAGGAAGCTTCGCTGGTGCAGCCACTTGAGAGTCAGTATGAGGTTCCTCAGAAAATAAAAAACGGAATTTGCATATGAGCTAGCAGTCCCACTCCTGGGCATATATCTGAGTTCAGTTCAGTTCAGTTCAGTCGCTCAGTCGTGTCCGACTCTTTGCAACCCCATGAATCGCAGCACACCAGGCCTCCCTGTCCATCACCATCTCCCAGAGTTCACTCAGACTCACATCCATCGTGTCCGTGATGCCATCCAGCCATCTCAACCTGAATAAAACCACAATTCAGAAAGACACGCGCACCCCTCTGCTCACGGCAGCAGTGTTCACGGCGACCAGAGACAGCAACCCAAGTACCACCAACACAGGAGACGCACACGGGTCAAGCGGAGCACTGCGCAGCCACAGGAGAGGGACGGGCACGGCCAGCTGCCGCTGCGCGGGCGGACCGAGAGGCTACCATCCTACGTAAAGCAAGCCAGACAGAGGAAGACAGAAAGCGCCCGCCGTCACTCACACGTGGGATCTGAAACATGACGCAGACGGACAATCGGA
>SJYQ01000347.1:90246-109195 GCA_006410935.1 Redunca redunca | reverse complement strand
GCCGGGGGCAAAGCCCTGCTCACAGGACGGGCGAGGGGCAGGGCCCCACGGCCCAGCACAGGGGGCTATATCCAATGTCCTGAGATAAACCGCGATGGAAAATAATATCTAAGGAAACGTGTGTGTGTGCAGATACATATATACACACACATACATATATATCCACACACAACTGAATCACTTTTCTGTACAGCAGAAATTAATACAACATTGTCAATCAATTATAGACACACATAAGTAATCTTAGTAATGTCTTACTGATGCAAAAACCATGTGGTTTAATTATTTATTTTTGGCAGAAGTCTTACGCTCCTAAGGGAACCAGTCTCTCATTACTTTCAGGCTTTGGTTTAGCCTCTGAGAGTGGAGTCAGGGTCAGGGAGCGCTGTCTTGGCAGTAGTTCCTCTGGAGAACATCTTGGGTTGTAACAAGCTTCACTGAGGTCCACGACAGGACACGGGTGCTATGAACTCCAACACGATTTTGGCCTAGATTAGTAACAGTTGTCAGACTCGGGCAAAACCACACCTCCAACTTTCACTGTGGGAGGATTAGCTCACCGGGCATCTGAAGTTTGGGGGGCTCCTGGCTGCCCCATCTTATGAAGAACACTGACAAGCTGGAGCCTTCAGGAGATGGAGGGACTGGATGGGAACGAGCCGTGTCAGCCTGAATCCGGGGTCTCAGAGAGGGCTCAGCGGTCCCGAGTGTCTGCTGGCCGCTGAGGGAGGGGGCGCGTGCAGCCGGGCTGCCTTGTGAGCAGCCGTCATCGGTGGGAGAGCCAGAGATGGCAGACGCTGCACCCGGCACGGCCCCACGACACCCGGCACGGCGGCGGGGCAGCCGGCAGCCTCGCGGGGGCCTCGGCCTTCCGCCTGCACCCAGGCCTGTGGCACCGTCCACTGAGGAGGTCCCCTTGCCAAGGCAGAGAAGAGCCACTGTGAGGAGGGCAGCGAGGCACGACTGTGGGAAGGCCAGCTCCCGTACCCGCCGCGGCTGCCACGGCAGGCTGAAGAGACCCTCGCACAGGAGGGAAAGCGCCCCAGCCTGGGGTCTGGCTCGGGGCAGGCTCCACCAGAGCATCCGGCTGAGGCCAGCGGGGTTGATCACAGGAGGGCCCTAAGGCTGAGGGACACAGAAACTGCGCTCTCGAGGGCACACACAGGTCTCCTGCGCATCAGGACCCGGGGGGAAGCAGCGGCCTCACGGGAGCCTGAGCCAGGCCTGCCTGCTGGGATGGCAGGCCCTCCCGTGGAGGGGGACAGATGCGGCTCATGGCAGGGACAGACACGGGGGGCAGAGCTCTGAGCAGTACTCTCTGCTCTGAGCCCTCCTGCAGACAGGCTTTTCTCACCAGGACCTGGCCCAACCCAGTAGCTGGCAGACACCTCAGGCCAAACAACCAACAGACGGGATCACAGCCCTGCCTGTTGGGAGACATGCTGCTCAAAGTCTGCCCAGTCCCACTGCTGCCCACTCAACACAACCCCTTGACACAGCCCTGCCCACCAGAGGCGCAAGACCCAGCTCCAGCCGTCAGCGGGCAGGAACCAGGCCCCCTCTCCAGGAGGCCTGCAGAGGCCTCGAGACCAGCCTCACCCAAGAGGCTGCAGAACAGAAACCACACTCTCAGAGAGTCAGGCAAGACGGGACGGTGAAGGCTATGTCCCCGAGGAAGGAACAAGATAAAACCCCAGGAGAACAGCTGAGTGAATTAGAGAAAGGCAACATGCTTGAAACATGGTTCAGAGGGATGACAGCGAAGACGACCCAAGCTCTCAGCAAGGGAAGGAGACACAGACCAAGAAGACACAAGAAGTGCTTAACAAAGAGCTGGAAGACCAAAAGAATGAGCCGACAGATAGGAACAATACGATATCTGACGTGAAAGAAACACTGGAAGGAATCAAGAACAGCGTAACTGAGGTAAAAGAATGAGTAACCAAGTCGAAAGACAGAGCGGTGGAAACAACTGCCAAGGAACAAGATGAAGAAGGAAGAGTGAAAAGAAAGTGATGCAGCCCAGGAGAACTCTGCAACAACATTAAATGCACATTTGCATTACGGGAATCCCAGAAGAAGAGAGGGAAAGGACCGGATAAAGTATTTCAAGAGGTAATCGCTGAAAACTTCCTTAACTTGGGAAAGGAAACAGTCACCCAAGTCGAGGAAGTGCAGAGAGTCCCAGGCAGGATAACCCCAAGGAGGAACATGCCAAGACACTTGGTAATCAAACTGACAAGTCAAAGACAAAGAGGAAATATTAAAGGCAGCAAGGGAAACGCGATAAATAACATACAAGGGGATTCCCACAAGGTTATCAGCTGATTTTTCAGCAGGAACTCTGCAGGGAGTTGGCACAATCTATTTAAAGTGATGAAAAGGGAGAACCAAGAATACTGAGCAAGGCTCTCAATCACTTTTGATGGAGAAGTAAAAAATTATGGAATAGCAAACGCTAAGAAAATTCGTCACCACTACACCAGTGTTTCAGCAAATGCTAAAGGAACCTCTCTAGGTAGAAAAGAAAAGGTCACAAGTAGAAAAAAGAAAATTACAAATGGGAAGCTCACCGATAAAGGCAAAGACATAAAGTGAAGGCAGAAGACGATCTGCACACAATCGCGACATCGAACCAGCAAGCATGAGGCGAGCGGAGCGCAGGCGCAGGGCCCTGGGAGTGCGCTTCAAGTGAAAAGACCCGCAGCTCCACACTACCTTGTTCATTCACAGGCTGCTACATCGAAGCCTCGTAGTAACTGCAGACTGAAAATCTACAACAGATACAAGAAAGAAAAAGGAATCCAAACACAACACTAAAGTTAGCCATCAAATCACAAGAGAAGAAGGCAAAAGGGGAAAGGAAGGAAAAGGCATACAAAAACAAATTCAAAACAAGTAACCAAAGGGCAGTGAAAACATACATGTCCATAATTACCTTAAACATAAATGGATAAGATGCTCCAATGAAAAGACTGACTGAATGGATACACAAGCAAGACCCATCTATATGCTGTCTACAAGAGACGTACTTGTTCAGACCTAGGGACGCATACAGACTGAGGGTGAGGGGACAGGAAAAGGAATTTGATGGAAATGGAAATCAAAAGAAAGCTGGAATAATAATACTCATATCAGATGAAATAAACCTCAAAATAAAAACTGTTAGATAAAGGAGGACCCTACACAACAAAGGCATCTGTCTGAGACAAAGACACAACAACTGTAAACACATCTGCAGCTGACGTACGAGGACCGCAGCAGATGAGGCAAATGCTGATCCCCATGAAGCAGACACGGGCAGTAACTCAGCAGGAGGGCGGGCCTCAACAGCCCACCCACATCAGCGGAGAGACCATCAGACCGAAAGTCAGCAAGGAAACGCAGACCTTAAGTGAACATCAGGCCAGGCAGAGCTAAGTGATATTGTCAGAGCATTTTACCCAAAAGCAGCAGAATACACGATCTTTTCAAGTACACATGGAATATTCTCCAGGACTGATCACAAGCAGGGTCACAAAGTGAACCTCAGTAAATTTAAGAGAACTATCATATCAAGCATCTTTTTCAACCTCAACACTACAAGATTAGGGATCAACTATAAGAAAAAAACCTTTGTGTTTGTGTTGTTAAAAAACACAAACGCATGGAGGCTAAACACACTACAAAACAGCCAATGGATCACGAAAGAAGCCAAAGAGGAAATAAAATACCTGCAGATAAACGAAAATGGAAGTCTGACGCCCTGCAGCCTATGGGACACAGAGAGGTCAGCGCTAAGAGGGGATTTACAGCAGCACATCTTACTTCAGAAACTGAGAATAACCTCAAACTACCTGACCTTATACCTAAAGCAGCTAGAGGAAGACGCAGAAGCAAAACCCAAAATTAGTAAAGGAAAAGACTCATAAAGATCAGAGCAGTAGTAGATGAAATAGGGATGAAGAAATTAATAGAAAAGATCAATGAAACTAAAAGCTGGTTCTTTGAAAAGATAAACAAAATGGGTAAACCTTTAGGTCTCAAGTCAATAAAATTAGAAATGAGAAAGAAGTTATAACCGACACCACAGAAATACAAAGGATCGTAAGAGGCTGCTACAAGCAACTGTATGCCAATAAAATGGACAACCTAGGAGAAACAGACCAGTGCTCAACAAGGCCCAATCTTCCAGGACTGAGACGAGAAGAGGAGAAATAGCAAATATGAACAAACCAGTTACAAGCGATGAACTGAAACTGTGAATTTAAAAAAATTCCAACAAACGAAAGTTCAGAACCAGATGGCTTCACAGGCAAATTCTATCAGATGTTTAAAGAAGAGTTAACCAGTCCTTCTGAAACTATTCCAAAAATTTCAGAGAAAGGAACACTCCCAAGTTCATTCTATGAGGCTACCATCACTCTGATACAAAAACCAAAGATGTCACAAACAAGAAAATTACAGGCCAATTCACTGATGAACATGAATGTAAAAATCCTCAAAAGAAATCCTAGCAAACTGACAACTCCAACAATCCACTAAAAATTATACACCGTGATCAAGTAGGGATCTGTCCCAGGGATGCAAGGATTCTTCAGTATTTACAAATCATCAATGTGATATACCACATTATCAAACTGAAGAATAAAAATCACATGATAATCTCAGTAGTTGTAGAAAAAGCTTCTGACAAAATTCGATACCCACTTATAATTAACACTCTCCAGAAAGTGGGCACAAGACGAACCCACCTCAACAACAGAAAGTCCAAGTATGATAAACCCACAGCTAACGCCATTCTCACTGGTGGGAAGCTGGACGCATCTCCCCTCAGGTAAGGAGCAAGGCAGGGTGCCCACTGTCACCGCCTACATTCAGCATAGTTTTGGAAGTCCTCTCATGGCGACCGGAGAAGGAAGAAATGAAAGGAACCAAAATTGGAAAAGAAGCGAAAAGGTCTCTATCTGCAGGTGACATGACACTATATACAGAAACCCTAAAGAGGCTGCCAGAAAGCCCCCAGAGCTCATCCCTGAAGTCAGTAAAGTTGCAGGACATAAAATACACAGAGAACTACTGCATTTCTGTACACCACCAACACAGAATCAGAATCAGAAATACAGGTTAAAGAAACAATCCCATTTATTATCTAATCAAAAAGAATAAAACATCCAGGAATAAGGAGGCAAAAGGTCTGTACACAGAAAACTAAGATACTGATGGAAGAAATCAAAGACCGCACAAACAAATGGGAGGTACACCATGTTCTGGGGCTGGGAGAATCAGCCAAAGCGATCTACAGATTCAGTGCAATCTCTATCAAATCACCAATGGCATTTTCCACAGAATTAGAACAAAAACTTGTACAATTTGTGTGGAAATACAAAAGACTCCAAACAAAGCAATCTTGAGAAAGAAAAACGGAGCTGGAGGAATCAGGCTCCCTGACTTCAGGCTATGCTACAGAAATACAGTAATCAAGACAGTATGGTACTGATACAAAAACAGAAATATAGATCAATGGAACAGGACCTGGAAAGCCCAGAGGTAAACCCAGGCACCCGTGGTCACCTAAGCTATGAAAAAGGAGGCAAGAAAACAGACCGGCGGAAAGACAGTCTCTTCAGTAAGCGGTGCTGCGAAAACTGCATGCTGCATGGCCGGAATGAAATTAGAATATTCTTTACATAAAAATACACAAAACCACGCATAAAGATAAACTCAGAATGAACTGAAGAACTACATGTAAGACTGGAGACTACAAAACGCTCCGAGGAAAACAGGCACAACACTCTGATATAAACTGCAGCAACATCTGTCTTCTACAGTAATGAAAATAAGAAGAAAAATAAACAAAGGGGAATTAATGAAAGTCAAAAGCTTTTGCACAGCCAAGGAAATGACAAAGCAAAATAGGAGAAAATGCTTGTAAACAATGTGACTGCTGCTGCTGAGTCGCTTCAGTCGTGTCCGACTCTGTGCGACCCCCTAGACGGCAGCCCACCAGGCTCCCCCGGCCCTGGGATTCTCCAGGCAAGAACACTGGGGTGGGTTGCCATTTCCTTCTCCAATGCATGAAAGTGAAAAGTGAAAGTGAAGTTGCTCAGTTATGTCCGACTGACAAGAGCTTAATTTCCAAAATTTAAAAACGGCTCATGAAGCTCAAATATATACATATATATACATATATATATATGTATATATATATATAAGCAACACAATTTAAAAAATGGGTGAAGACCTAAACAGACACTTCACTTCTCCAAAGAAGAAACAGAACTGGCCAAGAGGCACATAAAAGGATGTTCAACATTGTTAATTATTAGAGAAATGCAATCACAACTGCCATGAGGTATCACCTCACACCCATCAGAACAGCCATCATCAAAGTCGACAAACAATAAATGTTGGAGAGGGCATTGGAGCAGAGGGAACCCTCCCTCACTGTTGGTGGGAATGCACGTTGGTACGACCGCTATGGAGAACAGTATGGGGTTCCTTAGGAAACTAAAAAAAGAGCTACAATATGACCCAGCAACCCCACTGCTGGACATGCCTCTGGAGAAAAACGTGGTTCAGAAGGATTCCTGCGCCCCAGCTGTTCACTGCAGTGCTGCTTACAACAGCCAGACCGTGGAAGCAACTGAAACGGCCACTGACAGACGGACGGCTGAAGAAGACGTGGCACACACAACGGGGCACTCAGCTCAGCTCAGTCGTGTCCGAACCTACAGCTCCATGGACTGCAGCTCGCCAGGCCTCCCTGTCCATCACCAACTCCCGGAGTTCACCCAGACCCATGTCCACTGAGTCGGTGATGCCTTCCAGCCATCTCAACCTGTGTCGTCCCCTTCTCCTCCTGCCCTCAATCTTTCCCAGCATCAGAGTCTTTTCCAATGAGTCAGCTCTTCGCATCAGACGGCCAAAGTATTGGAGTTTCAGCTTCAACATCAGTCCTTCCAGTGAACACCCAGGACTGATCTCCTTTAGGATGGACTGGTGGGATCTCCGTACAGATCCCTCAAGATCTTCTCTCTTGAGAGAAGACTCTGAGTCTTCTCCAACACCACAGTTCAAAAGCATCAATTCTTCAGTGCTCAGCTTTCTTCACAGTCCAACTCTCACATCCTACATGACTACTGGAAAAACCACAGCCTTGACTAGACGGACCTTTGTTGGCAAAGTAATGTCTCTGCTTTTGAATATGCTATCTAGGTTGATCATAGCTTTTCTTCCAAGGAGCAAGTGTCTTTAATTTCATGGCTGCAGTCACGATGTGCAGTAATTTTGGAGCCCCAGAAAATAAAGTCAGCCACTGTTTCCACTGTTTCCCCATCTATTTTTCATGAAGTTATGGTACATGGTGTTAGTTTTCTGAATGTTGAGTTTTAAGCCAACTTTTTCACTCTCCTCTTTCACTTTCATCAAGAGGCTCTTTAGTTCTTCCTCACTTTCTGCCATAACGTGATGTCATCTGTGTAGCAGAGGTTATTGATATTTCTTCCAGCAATCTTGATTCTTGAGTAATGGGATAGTACTCAGCCATTAAAAAGAATGGAATAATCCCATTTGCAACAACATGCATGGACCTGGAGATTATCATACCACAGGAAGTAAGTCAGACAGAGTAAGATAAACACGTGATATCACTTATATGCAGAATCTAAAAAAGGATACACATGAACTTATGTACCACACAGAGACAAACTCACAGACTTGGGAACAAAATCACGGTTATCAAAGAGCGAAGGCTGGGGGAGGGGAAACTGGGGGCTTGGGACTGACATGCGCTCACTGCTATATTGAGAACAGGCAACCAGCAAGGTCTGCTGTTTAGCACGGGGGGCTCTACTCAATATTCTGTAATAACCTAAGGTGGGAGAAGAATTCTGAAAAGAATAGATCTGCATGTGTAACTGAATCACTTTGCTTACACTTGAAACTAACACGTCACTATAAATCAACTACACTCCAATACAAAATAAAAACTGTGAGGCCTTACAGAGCTTCCTTCCCACATCTGTGATGAAATGCACAGAAAGACTAAAACTGGAAAACACATACACAAACACACGCAGCCACCCCACAGAGACCAGGATACAGCACAATTTAATAAATGTCTAAAGCTCACAGAACTCACACTGGTAATCCATAAAAACTCTGAAAATTCTAACAGTCAGCCAACCTGGAGAGATACAAACTGAGTGTCTTTCTCTTTTTACTTCTGTTTGATGAAGGAGAGGAGAGGAAGGGAAGCAGGCGGTGACACGGGAGAGTTAGGGATGGGGCTGACACAAAACTGGAAAACCAGAGGCAACGTATACAGCAATGATTGTTAGAAAGTCCAAGACAGGGAGCCCTGGGAGGACAGGCCCAGACCCAAGGTCAGTGCCCGGGGCGCCTCCCGCGGGCGCTCCCCACACGGAGCCCGGCAGCCTGCTCCCGAGCTCAGGGAGGCGAGGCGTCAAGGGCAACAGAGAAGGAGGGAGGCACACGGCAGCCCCTGGGAATCCGCGCGTTCAAGGAGGGAGAGGACGCCATGAGCACAGAAGGCAGAAGCGGGAAAGGGAAACAAAGACCCACTGGGCAGGGGCGACGGCAGATTAGGTGCTGTGGAGGATACAGCAACATCGCTTGAAGACGCAACTCTAGCAACTATAGAAAAAGAAACCAGCTGCAGCCTCCGTCAGATGAGCAGTCCCTGTGCCTGGTGGGATAATACCGAGCAGCACACAGTCACAGGAGGCGGCACAGGCAAACGGAAACGAGCTTAGAGAAACGATGGCCGAAATGTTTCCAAGTTTGATGAAAACCATAAACCCACAGGTGAAAACTCTTGAAGAACTCTAAGCAGAAAAAACAAAGCCACACTAAGACCCATCATGACCGCTTTAAAAATCTAAAAAAAGTAAAGACCCAACAAAAAGATGCTCAAACTCCATACACTTACTAGACTTGCAAACTGATGGTGCCAAGTGCTGACACAGGCGTGGGATGGCTGCAACTCTTGTACCACTGCTGGGGGCTTCTCTGAGGGGCGGCTCATAAAGCAGTTGGCAATTCCTTACACAATCTGACACACCCACAGTTACCCAGTGAGCGATCCACTCATAGGTATTCATCCAAGAAAACCGAAACTGTATGTCCAAAGACTCGTATGTGGATGCCCACTGCGGCTGTATACATAATATGTAAAAACCGGAAGTAACCCAAAAGTCCTCCCCCAGTGAGTGGGCGAAGTGTGGCACACCCAGAGGATAGAATACTATTTATTAGTAAAAAGGAAGAGCTTACCGAAACAGCAACTTGGATGGCTCCAGAAGTGTTCTGCTGCACGCCAGAGGCCAGGCACAGAGATACCAGCACACGGCTCCATGCCTGTGGCATTCTGGAGCAGGGGCGCCACGGAGACAGAGGCGAGCCCAGCAGGCGGCCAGGCAGGGGAGTTCCCCACACGGGGCGAAGGGCTCCTGGGGTGGCGCCTGCCATCACTGTGGCAGGCTGCACGACTACACACACTTGTCAGAAGTCACTGGATTGCACAGTTAGAACTGGTGAATTTTATTTTACGTAAGTTATACCTCAGTAAAGTTCATCAAAACAGAGAATGGTGCTATCTAATGAATGTGAGGTCTTGAGAGCTGGTTTCTGAATTAAAGAGGCAATCAGAAGTCTGTGGGAATGAATGACACCCTCTCCCCAGTTATCAGCAGAAACCCTAGAACAGGACAGGGACAAACTCAGAAAGCTGGGCCCAAGCACCCAAACAAAGGCTGTCTCTGACGCCAGCTGAGACTTCTCCTTTCTCGGCCACTCCCTCGGGCTACAGGAAAGCACAGGTGATTTCTTGGGCTGCTGGCGACAGCAGACCACCTTAAATATTGAGCTTTAAGTGAGCGACATGGAACCACAGTCCTGGGACCAACAGGGATGTTTAAACCTGGACAACGGAAAAGTAACAATATGCCTACCTTCCCACCCAGAAATGGTAGCAGGTGTTAATATTCTCATCTTTCATAGCAGAAGGTCAACCAATAAATCTTATGATTAAAATGTGTAGATTTCAAAAAAAACCCAATTAATCCAAATGTATAACCCAAAAAACCCAAATGTATAGCTTTCAAAAATGACTCCAATTAACATTTTACATAATCTTTTTTCTTAACCTCAGAGGGATTTGATAGGAAATAAATACCCTTTAGAGTAAAAATTGTTCAGCAATTCACTCCGTTTCTTTATGGTTGCTTTTGGGCTTCCCTGTGGCTCAGATGGCAAAACATCCACCTGCATTCAGGACACCCAGCTTCAGTCTCTGGGTCGGGAAGATCCCCTGGAGAAGGCGATGGCAACCCACTCCAGTATTTTTGCCTGGAGAATCCCATGGACAGAGCCTGGTGGGCTACAGTCCATGGGGTCGCAAAGAGTCAGACACGACTGAGTGAAATTCAGTACTTAAAAAATTAAATAGAGAAATTATAGTAGGATCTTGTCTACTGATACACCTTATTTCATAATATCTGAGGCACTAATGCTTATAAGACATACATTCCCTGTTGGCTCAGCTGGTAAAGAATCTGCCTGCAGTGTGGGAGACCTGGGTTCGATCCCTGGGTTGGGAAGATCCCCTGGAGAAGGGAAAGGCTACCCACTCCAGTATTCTGGCCTGGAGAATTCCACGGACTGTATAGTCCATGGGGTTGCAAAGAGTTGGACACGACTGAGCGACTTTCACGAGGAAGAAAATCACTCCAATTTAAGTAGGCTACAATGTAAAGAGGCCGTGAAGTATAGGATATGCAAAAATATCAAAGATGTGAAAAACATGGGGGAAAAGTATGACTCAGAATCAATAAAATATATCTCGATTCACCCATCCATATGCATATAAAACAGTTCCTGGAATAAGGTCACACGTTTAAAAGCAATTGTTTCTCAGACGGAGGATCTGAGGTCATTTAGAAACTTATCTTTTATACATTAAAAATGTTCTTTGTAATGAAGACATGTTCACAAAAACAAATGATTTTTACTCGAAGGGGAAAAAACGAAGTAAATGTGACAAGATGCTGGCTTCCCTGGGGTCCGATGGTCAAGAATCCACCTGCCAAGGCGGGGGACACAGGTTCGATCCCTGGTCCAGGAAGACCCGACCTGCCATGGCTAACTCAGCCCGAGCGCCGCAACTGCTGAGCCTGCGCTCGGCAACAGAGAGCACAGAGCGCGCGCTGGGGCGAGGAGCCCGCGCGCCGTCCGGAGGGCCGCCCTCCCCGGCTGCGCCTAGAGAACGCTCCGGGCAGGTGATGAAGGCTGAGCGCACCCAGAACACAGACAGACACAACGCTTTAAAAGAAGCACGCCCAGATGCTCACAGTGGGCCCCGGGTGTGGGCTCAGACAGACATTCCTCCTTCATCCATGTCTGCATTGTAAAGTAATCCTTCAAACCGGGAAAACTAGACGAAGCCCGCAGAGACTCGCGAAACCTGGGCTGGACACCCTCGGATGAAAGCGCTTCCGGCCAGGGGTCTTGTCGGCGGTCCCGCGCTGCGAGTCCTTCGGCCCGCGCCCCCCGGCCGCCCTGCCTGCCGCGGGCTTCAGATGCGCGCGGAGTCGGAAGGCAGCTGCCCCCTGCTCGGCCCCGGGCCCGGAAGGCCAGGAGCCCGGAGGCCTGCGGGCGGCGCGGGAGACGCGCCTCGGGCGCCCAGGCGACCCGCGCACGGCCGGCCGCACAGCCCCGGGGCTGCCCGGCACGTCCGGAGGGGAGGCCTGCAGGCTCCCGCCTCCGCGCCCCCACGAGGGCGCCCCGGGGACCAGCCCCGCGCAAAGGGCGGGTGAGGAGGGGACGCGAGAGACCCACGCCCTCCTGCCGGACAGGGCTGGGAGCTCGGCCCAGGCCCGCGGCTAGGCTCCGCGCGCGCTGGGCTGGCCAAGGGACGCTCGCACCCTGAACTGCGCGGCCGCGGACGCGGCCCTCCCGCCGAACAGAGGACGCGCGGTCTCTGCAGCCCTGCCCCACTCCAGGCCTGGAGCTGCCGCGCGCAAACAGCGCCTAGAGCTAATCCTACCCTGCAGACTTCCGGAACCTACTACCCTGTGCCTGCGTTTGTTTCCGTATGAACAGAAGGCTGAGGTTTTAGTTCTCTCTCCGGGACACAATTCGTAAGAAAATGCTTTCCTCGGTGCAGCCGTTGGGTTCAGTTTCCCGTTTCTNNTGAAAGCGCTTCCGGCCAGGGGTCTTGTCGGCGGTCCCGCGCTGCGAGTCCTTCGGCCCGCGCCCCCCGGCCGCCCTGCCTGCCGCGGGCTTCAGATGCGCGCGGAGTCGGAAGGCAGCTGCCCCCTGCTCGGCCCCGGGCCCGGAAGGCCAGGAGCCCGGAGGCCTGCGGGCGGCGCGGGAGACGCGCCTCGGGCGCCCAGGCGACCCGCGCACGGCCGGCCGCACAGCCCCGGGGCTGCCCGGCACGTCCGGAGGGGAGGCCTGCAGGCTCCCGCCTCCGCGCCCCCACGAGGGCGCCCCGGGGACCAGCCCCGCGCAAAGGGCGGGTGAGGAGGGGACGCGAGAGACCCACGCCCTCCTGCCGGACAGGGCTGGGAGCTCGGCCCAGGCCCGCGGCTAGGCTCCGCGCGCGCTGGGCTGGCCAAGGGACGCTCGCACCCTGAACTGCGCGGCCGCGGACGCGGCCCTCCCGCCGAACAGAGGACGCGCGGTCTCTGCAGCCCTGCCCCACTCCAGGCCTGGAGCTGCCGCGCGCAAACAGCGCCTAGAGCTAATCCTACCCTGCAGACTTCCGGAACCTACTACCCTGTGCCTGCGTTTGTTTCCGTATGAACAGAAGGCTGAGGTTTTAGTTCTCTCTCCGGGACACAATTCGTAAGAAAATGCTTTCCTCGGTGCAGCCGTTGGGTTCAGTTTCCCGTTTCTAGAATCTGATCCATTACTTTGCGCCGGCTGTTTTTCACGACCGTGTGCACCGGGCTTCCATTTCCAGGGGTCCTCAGCCCAGTGCTTCCCAAACGGTAATGTGCCTAAGGATCCCCTGGGATCTTATTTAAAAAAAGCCGAATGAGCCTTTGTTCCTGTCAGGGCTGCAGGCTATGGCCATTTCCCCTGAGGTCTGCAGGGAGTTCAGGGTGCCAGCAAGCTGCAAAGCCAAAGGCCTCCCCACTGCACACTGCCCTATCTGCTGCTCATCGAGCCACAAGTGATCAGAGTTAAATGCTAAGCAGAAGATCCGGAGATTTTAAAAAGTACATGTGTAGGAAGGGAAGTATTTAAAGAAGTTCAGAAAATGACTTTAATTACACAAATGAGTAGGGGCGTTAAGATGAGAAAGTGCGAGTTGGCTAGCTTGGGCAGGGTGACTTCTCATTAAATTAAATCAGAAAACTTGTCTGCTGCAGGGTGGATCCTTTAACTTGAGGGGGAACAGGAAAATTAAAAGAGGCAGCGGTGATAACATCTTTAAAACTTTGAATTCAACTGAGAAGAAAGCTGGGAGGGAGAACCAGAGAGTAATTTTACGTTGAGTTGTCCAAGGTCCAGACAAATAATATTTCTGTGTTATTATTATCCAAGGTCCCAAACACTGAGATGAAGAAAAGATCATCGAGACAAAACACAAAACCGTTCCAAGGCGCATGCTGCTGCTGCTGCTGAGCTGCTCAGTCGTGTCCCACTCTGTGAGACCCCCTGGACTGTAGCCCACCAGGCTCCTCTGTCCACGGGGATTCTCCAGGCAAGAATACTGGAGTGGGTTGCCATGCCTTCCTCCAGGGGACCTTCCCAGCTCAGGGCTCGAAACCCCATCTCCTGCATGGCAGGCAGATTCTATACCATCTGAGCCACCAGAGAAGCCCCAAGGCACACACATAATAGTATCTTTAAAATCGTGTCTTATGATACGCAGGGGTTCCCAGGTGATTCAGTGGTAAAGAATCCGCTTGCCAACGCAGGAAATGCAGGTTTGATCCCTGGGTTGGGAAGATCCCCTGGAGAAGGGAATGGCAACCCACTCCAGCATCCTTGCCTGGAAAATCCCAGGGACAGAGGAGCCTGGTGGGCTACAGTCCACGGGGCTGCAAAAGTTGGACACGACTGGGCAACTAAACATCGTACTATATATCCCACAGAGAAACAGGCTGGGGGACGCACAGCAGAAGACCCTGGATGGTGAGACTGTGTTTCCCTATGGCTACGCTAGTTTGACATTTTCTATAATGAAAATACATCACTTTCATAATAAAAATAATAACAGTTAATTTTTAAGTGGTCATGTTGAAATAGAGAGATGGAGGGAAGCAGGGAAGGAGGAAGGAAGCAGATGATCAGTTATGGATGTTTTTTCCCTTGGAGGGAAATGTCTTTCAAACGGCAATTCCCTTCACATACTTCTTTCGAGTACGCCCCCACGATTCTTTCCTATTTTTTTTCTGGGATCACATTAATATTAAGGCTGTGATTATACTTTCAAGCGTTGAATGAAACTTGAGGAACTAGAATCTTCCAACTCCCAGTCGTTTTTCTGTAATCAGTGCTGCTTCCCAAGCAGCGACTGGCAGCTATGAACTCTGCCGTGTTTCAAGGGTGAAACGCAAGGCCCTTCGCCTTCCTGGCAGGACCCACATCGTGCCAGCCACTCGGTCCCTGCCCTCCCCGTGAGCCGCCTGGGCAGCGACCGTGCCGCGGGCTCTCCCGAGAGCAGAGTCCTCACCGGACTTCTGTGACAACAGACGCATAGCACGGGAAAGGGGACACTAAGGAGTGGGAGGCAACAGGCGGGAAAGGGCTGCAAACTCGGGAGCGCCGGGAGCGGCTCGGAGCACCTTCAGGATGGTGATGTTCCAGGTGAAGCTCTCCACGGCCTTCTGCAGCTTGCGCTCCTTCAGGCCTTCCCTGGCGCCAATGCTGTGCAAGTGTTCGTGGAACTCCATGGCTGAAAGAAGCAGAACGACAAAGGGCGTTACTTCCCCACCCGACTGTAGTAACGGGCCGGCAATATTTATCTTCCTAGGTATAGCTAGGAAGATTCCAGTCTCCACTGGGATTTCACAGAGCAAAATAACCAAGTTCCCGCAGGGGACGCAATGCCAGTTCACAGCCCCAGCGAGGCAGACGGCATCTCTGAGCGCGTGCCTGTGGACTGGGAGGCTGCCCAGGGCACAGATGACCATCCGCATTCTTCCTCTAGAGGTGGGGGCGCGGAAGAGCCTCAGCCAGGTTCAGAGGCTGAGGGAGCGGGAGGCCTGTGGACCAGGGCCGGGCTTTGGAACATCGGCTGATTTTAGCTCCACCGAGGTCTCAATGATGATTTTGAACTGCAGTGCTGGAGAAGACTCTTGAGAGTCCCCTGGACTGCAAGGAAAGCCAAGCAGTCCATCCTAAAGGAAATCAGTCCTAAATATTCATTGGAAGGAGTGATGCTGAAGCTCCAGTACTTTGGCCACCTGACGTGAAGAGCTGACTCATTAGAAATGACCCTGATGCTGGGAAAGATTGAGGGCAGGAGGAGAAGGGGACGACAGAGGGTGAGGTGGTTGGATGGCATCACCGACTCAATGGACATGCGTTTGGGTAAACTCTGGCAGTTGGTGATGGACAGGGAGGCCTGGTGGGCTGTGGTCCATGGGGTCGCAGGGAGTTGGACACGACTGAGCAACTGAACTGAACCGAGGTCTCAATGTTGGCAGTTAGGGATGAGAAAAAGCACAAAGCACTGTGTCCTGTCCCAGTAAGACGACCTGAGGTCCCAGACCAAGCCTGCAGCAGAGGGGAGAGGATGAGAGAAAGCCAGGGCACCCTAACTCTGTATAATTCACAACATCAGTGCATATTCCTCACCGCCCTTCAAAACAGTGTGAGCGCGGGAGTGGTGGGATGCCCTCTTCCTGATTTAATGTCATTAAAACTCATGGTTTTTTTTTTTACATGTTCATTGCAGTGAGTTATCCCATTGCTGGCCAATGGGAACCCTGCAGGTGGGTTATTGGTCCTTCTGAGGTCACTGATTAGACTTGACACGTCCCTTGCTTCTGGCATAAGACGTTCTAGAGTCAGCAAGTACCTTGCCCTCCTGGGCCTGGAGCCAGGCACTTCCCCCCGGACCCCTGGATTCTTACAGCGGAGGGTGGCGCTAAAGACCACAGCCTGCGGGCCAGGGGCACTCACTGTTCCTGATCCCACTGGTTCCCGGGCTCTTTAGGGAGCAGATCTTAGGTGCAGGGCTATCTTTTTTAAGGGAAGAATAAGATCTTGCTTGTACTTCTAATTCAAATGTACAGGTACAATGTTTTCACTATTTTTTTCCTTAAATCTTAGACGTATTTCTTTGGCAGACAATCTTAAGTAACCACATCAACATAACTAATAGTAAGATTGCTAAATACCATTTAAACTCTACATTTTTTTTTGTCCTTAGAGTACATCTCATTGAGAATGTAATCAAAGCGCAGTGTTCTAAGGTCAGTCAAGGTAATTTTCTTTACATGGTTATGTCAGTAACAAAGTACAACTCTGTTCGTTTGCTTCCTTTTTATCCCATTGTGTATGTGGGACTGTGTAATGTTTTTGATTTTTTGGATAAAAAAATTTTTTTTTTTATGATTCCTAAGTCCAGCTGCATATCAAGGTGCATTCAGGTAATCTTACTTTCTTCCTGGATTCCTCTACCCTAATCCCTCCCTTCCCCTGGACATTTTTCTGCATTTTTAGTTTCTTTTATTGTCCTCTTTCTCCTTGAAGACCTAAGCAGCTGCTGCTGCTCTTAAGTCACTTCAGTCGTGTCCGACTCTGTGTGACCCCATAGATGGCAGCCCACCAGGCTCCCCCGTCCCTGGGATTCTCCAGGCAAGAACACTGGAGTGGGTTGCCATTTCCTTCTCCAATGCACGAAAGTGAAAAGTGAAAGGGAAGTCACTCAGTCGTGTCCGACTCTTCGAGACCCCATGGACCGCAGCCCACCAGGCTCCTCTGTCCGTGGGATTTTCCAGGCAAGAGTACTGGAGTGGGGTGCCATCGCCTTCTCCGAGCTAAGCAGAGGTGTCCACATATCCACGGTCCCCCGTGTTTTGCACAAAAGCAGCGCAGCGTGCACAGGGCTCTCTGGCTGTCCATGCAGCCACGGGGGGATGGCTCACTGCCCACGTATCAGGCCCTTCTCACCCTTTCCTGACACCTACCGAGCGGCCCCCACACACACACTGTGGAGATGAACCAGCCCTTCCGGACGGACGGACGGACGGACGTGGTCTCATCTTTCGCTGTTACAACTGACGCTGGAGCAGCTGTTGTTGTACAAGACGTTCCCCGTGCTCTTTTGCACATTTTCCTGCTCAGCTGGGCACCCCAATTTCTCACTCCCTTTCTATGCAGCATCACTTCAAAGCAGTCCTTTACATAGTGATTGACAGGAACCTTATTCCTCAGTGTCTTTAAACAATTAACAAGAGCTGACATACAGGATAAATATAGTAACCTGCCAATCTAGTCTTGCTTCTTCTCCATTTTCTCTCTCCTAATAGGAACTGGGGCCCTAATTCCTGTCATGCTAATAAAGCTTAAGAAGCTCATTGGTTTAAAAAAGGAACAGTAATTAGTAGAAGTCATTACATTGTCTAAGAAACTCCCACACTGATCCTTCTGCATTCGGCCTCTCTTTGGACAACGCCCCAGCTTGGTCACTGACCTCCCCCACCCCGGCCCCCCCCCGCCCCCCGCTGGNCCCCCCCCCCCGCCCCGCCCACTGCTGGAAGCCTGGCACATGGAGGGCCGCATCCTCCATATCTGCTTCCGACCTTCCCTGGATGTGCTTGGTTTAATACACTGAAAAAAAAGACAAATAATAACCATGACTAGCTGGCAATTATGCTCTAAAATCCAGGATTTCTGCTAAAGCAACACACACATACACTCACACACACGTCTCCGTCTCCCTGGTGGGTCTGAGAGACTCCCTGGCACATGCCTTGATGACTCAGATCCACCTCCTAGAACGTGGCCAGGCGAGGCCCTGACAGTAAGACCCCAATGGTTCTTCAGTTTTAATATTTCAGCATCCTCTGGATTTCAGGATATTAATATTTAATATCCATATTTCGGGTAGTCAGGAAGCATCACAGTCTTGGAGGCACCACTGAGACTCGGAAGGTGGGCGTCCAGATGGAACATGGAAAACAGACGAGACGGCAGAGTGGGTGGAGCAGTAACGCTCTGTTAACAGGCTGAGCTCAGACGAGCGTCCAGCCCAGACTGCAAGGAGGCAGCCTTCAGAAAGCTCAGAAGAAGGAGAGCCAGAGGCTGCCGTGGGAAGGACTGAGGACTCAAGGAACAAAAACAGTGCGGATGATTAAAAAATGATGCTGATAAAGATGAAATGCGGAAACATTTAAGAAAAAAAGTACAGCTGCCTAAAAAGCTTGTGTTCTACACGTCTATTAAGGCACAGCCACGATGGAGAACAGTATGGAGCGTCCATAAAAAACTAAGAATAAAACTACCATACGACCCAACAATCCTACTACTTGGCATATTCCCTGAAAAAACCATAACTGAAAAATACACATTTACCCCAGTGTTCATTGCAGCACTATTTACAATAGCTAGAACATGGAAGCAACCTAGATGCCCATCGACAGGTGAATGGATAAAGAAGTGTGGTACACGTACACAGTGGAATATTACTCAGCCATAAAAAGGAACACATTTGAGTCAGTTCTGATGAGAAGAACGAACCTAGAGCCTATTATACAAGTGAAGTCGGTCAGAAAGAGAGAAACAAGTATCCTACGTTAATGCGTATATATGCAATCTAGAAAAACGGCACTGATGACCCACTGCAGGGCAGCGCAGAGACAGATAGAGAGACGGGCCTGCAGACACAGCGGGGGAGGCCCCGGCGGGGGGCGGGCAGCGCAGAGACACAGATAGAGAGACGGGCCTGCAGACACAGCGGGGGAGGCCCCGGCGGGGGGCGGGC
>SJYQ01000347.1:65225-89733 GCA_006410935.1 Redunca redunca | reverse complement strand
GCGTGAAAACCTGGGCGGGAAGGGAGGGTGCTGGGCGGGAGGTTCAGGAGACAGGGGGCCTGTGTACGCCTAGAGCCGATTCACGCTGATGTGCGGCAGAAACCAACACGATGTTGTAAGGCAACTGTCCTCCAATTAAAACATTTTACAAGTGAGATAAGACATTTCATCCTTATCTTCCCCTTCTTAAAATATCTATATAGTCAAATAAAAGACCAAAAGGGGCAAAAAGTTAGGGTTAGGGTGTGTGTGTTTGTATGTGTGTGCGAGAGTGTGTATGTGTGTATGAGTGTATGTGTGACTGAGCATGTGTGTGTGTGACTACGTGTGAGTGTATTTGTGTGTAAGTGTGTATGTGTATATTTAATAATGAAGTTCTTTCAAAGTGGGCGCAAAAAGTGATGAGCTGAAAAATGGAAAACTATGTTAAAAATAGGAAAGCCTATATTTTAGGAAGTAGCCAAGACTATCCGTTCCATTGGTAGGTATCTCATTCCTTGGTCTGCTACATAAAATATCTGTTTCTTTAAAAGAATTTTCACATTAGTAACTTAGAGACTAACTTTTGTAAACATTCTGCCAGGCCGCTAATAGGCAGCACGTGTTGATTTCGGATTTGAAGGATCCTCACTTTGACTACACAGCATGACTGGACTGCTCACCGCTCTCCTGTGACGGGCCAAGTCCCGGCCAGAGACAAGATCGAGGGAAGCAAAAGGCCACCCACCAAGCACGTTACACGCACTGCACGGGAAACTTGGAGAGGCGCTCCGGAACTTTCCCGAGTAAACGGTAAAGAAGAATTCGGAGGAGGCTCTCAAGGCGGGGAGATCACATCAAAAGCTCACCCTCCGCGTGTGGGGCAGCTTCTACAGGACAGCTCGGGGACGCCGGCAGAAGACCCACACTTTCCGAAAGACCAATCAGCGTCCTCGGATGGGCGCGGGCGAGAGGCAGAGAGGGAGACAGCTTCCAGGACGGGGCCTGCGCCGGGGCAGGGAGCCGGGGAGTAGGACACGTCTGCACACTGGGAAACCCCACACACGTGGCGTCACGGGGGAGCTTGGGAACCCCAGAGGGCAGAGAAATGGCAGGTGCTCGAAGGCAAAAGGCGCATCTACCTGGGAGACCAAGCTGCTTGGCCCTGCCAAGGGGCCCCCCAACACAGGGCCGACTCCTCTGGGAAAGCGCATGGCCACCTGGTGACTTCCCGCAAGTTCCAGGCACGGCAGGCACCCCCCACACGCCCCAGCATGACTGGGCCCCAACAATAGGCCCCCTTCACCCCCAAGCTTGGCCGAGAGTAGAGACCTGTAAGCAGGAGCCGGCCCAGGGCCAAAGCAAAACAGCAGGGGCCTGTGTGAGCAAAGGGAAGAGGGGGGAGTCACCCACGCAGCAGGGGCAGCAGGTTAATCCCCTGGAACTAGCATCAGACCGTGAGCCTCAGATACGCAGACGACACCACCCTTACAGCCGGAAAGTGGAGAAGAACTAAAGAGCCTCTTGACGAAAGTGAAAGAGGAGAGGGAAAAGTTGGCTTAAAGCTCAACAGTCAGAAAACGAAGATAATGGCATCCGGCCCCATCTCTTCATGGCAAGTAGATGGGGAAACAGTGGAAACAGTGTCAGACTTTATTTTTCTGGGCTCCAAAATCACTGCAGATGGTGATTGCAGCCATGAAATTAAAAGATGCTTACTCCTTGGAAGGAAAGTTATGACCAACCTAGACAGCATATTAAAAAGCAGAGACATTACTTTGTCAACAAATATCCGTCTAGCCAACGCTGTGGTTTTTCCAGTGGTCATGTATGGATGTGAGAGTTGGACTGTGAAGAAAGCTGAGCACTGAGGAATTGGTGCGTTTGAACTGTGGTGTTGGAAAAGACTCTTGAGAGTCCCTTGGACTGCAAGGAGATCCAACCAGTCCATCCTAAAGGAGATCAGTCCTGGGTGTTCATTGGAAGGACTGATGCTGAAGCTGAAACTCCAATACTTTGGCCACCTGGTGTGAAGAGTTGACTCATTGGAAAAGACCCTGATGCTGGAAAAGATTGAAGGTAGGAGGAGAAGGGGATGACACAGGATGAGATGGTTGGATGGCATCACCGATGGGCATGGGTTTGGGTGGACTCCGGGTGTTGGTGATGGACACGGAGGCCTGGCAGTTCATGGGGTCGCAAAGAGTCGGACACGACTGAGCAACTGAACTGAACTGAGCATCAGATAGTGGACTTTAGGAGCAACTAGACTTTGGGACTAAGTACAAGCTGGAGCAAGGCAGGGTCTGAGTTTGAGCTGACCCCACAGTGCCCACAGCACTCAGAGACCTTCCTGAAATACTGGAGGACTTTCCGAGGAGGCAGACCGACTGGGGCAGGAAAGTGGGGGAGTCACAGGGACGCTCTTCTCATGCATTTTCTCTATATATTCCCTCCCCCCTTTTTCCCCATCGTGTTATGATGTTGTTCTTTATTACTCCTTTAATTTTTATAACCTTTCCTGCTTTGAAAAAAAAGCACCTTATTTTAAAATAAATTCACTTCATTCTCCTAATTCTACTGCTTAGTTGAACTGCAGTTTTTTCCATGCTTTAGACTTTGTTTCCGACGTTTTGCTTTCATTCTGCATTTCTGGGAGTCTAGTTTTTAGCGTCCATTCTCCCTTCAGGGTCTGATTACCGGCTTGACTGCTCTCTTCTTTCCTGACTCCTGTAGTCACTCATTGCTCCGCTCTTCTTTTCCTCTGTGAGTGTGTGAGTCTCTCTGGGTGTTCCTGGCTGTTGGAAGCTGTTTCACCTTTAGTCTTGGTTTATGTCTTCTCTGTGGCCTGTGAAGTTCTGGTGCTGAAACCCAAGGGGTTGGGCTGAAACCCCCGAGGTGGGAGACCCAAGTCCAGGACTTTGGACCACCAGAGAACTCCTGACCCCATGGAACATTAACAGGCAAGAGCCTTCTCAAGGACCTCCATCTGAAAACCAAGACCAAGCCTCCACCCAAAGGCCTGCAAGCTCCAGTGCCAGAAACACGTAAGATGGTCAAGATGCTGTCTTTTAAAATGACCGGCCCAGCTTCCAAAATTATTTACTTCCAGATTATTTTATATTGAAGATTTTTTAAATGTTTTCTAGTTCCTTTTTTTTTTTTTGTAAAAGAGAACTCCAATATGAAATAATCAGGAATATTTATGTGAAGAGGCAAAGCTGAACTATTATCTAGGATTTCTGTAACAGGTGGGCTTTTCATAATAGTTCTGTATTTCGGTAGTCAATATTCATAATACTAAGATACAAAAGGGCTCATCAATTTGGATAATGAAAATAAATTTTGGTGCTTGAAGTATTAACACCAATTGGGCAGCCAATAACACTTACTGATCACACACCATATACAGGTCATTTGACCATCGGTTTGGTTAAGGCCCACTAAGACCCATTGCTTAAACATGCTGAACACTGTAAAAAGCTCAGACTTCTGGAAGCATGGGAAGCAAGCCCAGGCAAGGGAACTAGTGCCTATATTATGTGACAATCCTTTTATGCAGAAATCTTTGTAACTTTGCTTTGGAATACAATGGCTGAGTGTCGAGGCATTAGTGCAGAGAAGAGGGTGATAGCATTAAAATCATGACATGAGAAGACGTAATTTCTGCTTCTTTAAAATCAATGCCATAATAAACTCAGTAGGTGCAGCTGCAAATTAGGGTTTTGCATGAGGAAATACAGTATGTAAGGGAGATTTAGTAGGCTTTTAAGGAGTACATGTTACAATGTGAGACTTTAAAAATAAATTACAAGCAACTGGCAATGTGAAGATGGCTTAATCTATCAATATTTAAAAAAATAATCAACCAGAGAAGTTTAAATGTCTGAAAACTTGAGGACGTCCATTCTGAGTTTTCACTAGTGACTGGACAGAAAATGAGAGTGAACGGCACCTCTGGTCACTGACTGCCCTCGTTCTGGTTGTGAAATCGTCGGCAGTTACGTTGCACAGCAAGGCAGAAAGGGAGTTCTGACCGTGTCCTCGGTGGAGCGACAAGCATGCTGAGCTGATTAAAGAAAGGCGACTGTGGGTGTCTGTCCCCCTAGACAGGGCCTGGGAGCAGCCAGGACGCTCCGCTGCGGCTTTGGGGCGCTCGCTGGGTTTCAGGACGCCGGGCCCCTACTTCTTCAGGAACAAGTCCTGCGTGCTGGCCCTTGGGCGAGCTGGGGAGGTGAGCCCTGTGCCCCACCTTCTTACTAACTCCACCATTCCCTCCGCGCGCAGGCGCGCAGCCCTTTGTGTTGACACAAAGTGCGTGTGCGGGCTTCTGCAGGCCCCGAGTTTGCCAGCCGTCAGCGTGTCTTCTGTCCGCCTAGGCTGCTGGCATTCTGGGGCGACAGGCCCTGCGCCCTGGGAAGGGGCGTCCGTCTACACAGGCAGGTGCCCGGATGCAGCTCTCGCAGGCAGCAGCTCGCACTAAGCCTGCTAAGTGGAGTCTTTACAGGTCTAGGAAGGAAAAGAAGAGAGGCGGGGAAACCACCCAGGCCAGCTTCTCCTCAGCTGGTAGAGGGCCACATGCCGCAGCTCCCCTCGGCGCCGTGGGAGACGCAGACCAAGACGGCTTCTGCGCAAGCTCTGCTCCTTGGCCTGTGGCAGGAGGGGCTGACACGGGGCGCCTCCCGACACCAAAACACGCATGTGTTCTCCGTGAATCCCAGTTACGAAAAGCCTCCCTTCTGAAAATAGGTAGACTTCCATTCAAGATTTCTTTGTGATGACCATCAGCAAAATCAGTACTTCAAAGTTTCTAAGCAGACTTAAGCCCAAAGCCATCGCATATTCTTACAGTGAGAAGGTCGCTCTTAGCTTTCACAGCCTGGTGGCCTCGGGGAGAAGCAAAGGCAGGCGGGCTTCCCACCGTGGACCCGTCTGCAGGTCTCAGAACAGAGACCAGGCCAGCAACGCTGAGGCAGGAAGAAGAGGCGCTGGTTTCTTTCAGGAGCACGTTACATTTCCCAGCAAGTACCTTCCAAATACGATGCCCACACATCTTCATCATAAATTTGCGCGTTTTAGAGCCACGGGGAGTTGCTTGCCGGGCTTGGTTGCTTAACAAAGTAACCGTATCTGTTCTCTTCGTCATTGCCCCATTTCCTGGTCGGATCTGAACGAAATGGCACTGTAAGGCCCTCAGATGAAGCATGTTCCACTTGCCCATGTTTTCTTCAAAGGCAGAAGGTCACATGTGGGACAACCATTCAACAAGGCTGGTGAAGGAATCAGGATTCCTTGATTCTACTTCAGCGTTGCCATGCAGGTAAGACAAGAGATAACCACTAATTCTGGTCAAAGAAATGGAAATCTCTGTTGAGTCTGAGCACGCTTCATGTGAACACCAATAGTAACTATGTGAACAGTCTTCTGAGAAACATGATGTGGTACAATTTCAACATGCTACATCATTTAACAGTCAAAATATACAGTGTGTTCAAAAGCACGGAAGTCTGAGGGCTGTGAGCATATTACCCAAATCCAACGATGTGCTTGGGAACATGGACTAAAACATCGGTGAAAGTTCAAAGCACAGCGAACGGCCACATCCCCAGCACAGACCCGGCGGGGCCTGCTGCAGCTGCCCTTCTGTCAAGAGGACTGTCTCTCAGCCCCAGCTGTTCTGTGCCAAGGACGCTACGGCTAGGTTCCTCCGACCCTGTGACCCCGAGTTTGTGTTCCCAGAAGACAGTTATTTTTCTTCAGGGATGTTAACCAAGAAGAAAAGCTGCTCATGTTCCTTTGTGGTAATGAACTTGAGAACAGGTCATCAAACAGCAGCGGTGGTAGCGGATTAGTCGCTAAGTCGCGTCCGACTCTTGAGATCACATGGACGGCAGCCCGCCAGGCTCCTCTGTCCACGGGATTCTCCAGGCAAGAATACTGGAGTGGGTTGCCGTTCCCTTCTCCAGGGGATCTTCCCCAATCAAGGCTCGAACCTGTGTCTCCTTCAGCGCAGATTCTTTACCCGTGAGCCACCAGGGAAGTATCAAACAGAAGACAGAAAGCAAATGGAAAGGCAGGGACCCTACAAGAATCTAGTTCATGCTGCTCCGCAGGGAATGGAGCACACAGGCCACAGGAATAGAACAGGAGGTCACCCCCTGGGACCCTGGCGGACCTTTCCAACTATAGCTGCGATGTTAAATTTTAAAAATCGGTATGGCCCTGCAAAACCAGATTGATTTCTATGTAAAAAAAACCTATATTTTAGAAATTTATTGCTTCTTTCCACATCATCTCTCAAAACTTTAAACAACTCAGATTTTTTATAGAAGGGGGTGTTAGTTTCACATAATTTTCTAATTATTCTTTCAAAACAGTGTAACTTAAATATTTTGTTTTTGAGGGGCTTAAAGCTTAATGACAAGAGATGAAGTGCAATGCTGATAGACTATCATGTTTTCAAAAAGTTAATAAAGAAGTGCAAACCTTCCAAGATGATACATAATTACATTAGCTGAGAACATGAGTACAGCTGCATATAATGGAGTGGAGAGACATTTCTACTCCTATCAAATTTCCTGCTTCCCATCACGGATAAACCTAGAGGAAAACCAAGCAGTCATAAAAATAAAAAATGTAAAATACATGATACATACAACCCTAAGATATGAAGAACGGGCTTTGCTTTGAAGGAAAGGGAGGCTCAGGCAGGAACACGGCAGCCTTTCCTCTTTGCAGAAAATAAATGGCATTTTCTCATGCCAAATATGAAGCGGATGGCCTCTCAAACAGCCTGGACACGGTTTCTATGCCCAACATGATCTGAATCTAAGATATGCCACGTAGCTCATGGCTCAGAATTTTCAGAAGCAGCTATAATTTTTAAAAAAACGAGAGACAAATCGATCTCAAATGTATACACTAAAAGATCACTGTTTCACCTGAAACTTTACTTTCTGTCCTAGAAAGCTCTTTTATCACCCACATGTCCCATGCAGAAATATTCTGTGTGTGTGCTGAAAACAGAAGCCAGAAGCAGGGATACTTCAAACGGTGACAAAGGGAGATATGTATCGATCCTTTTAACATTTCAAATTTTCCAGACGAGGTTCAGTGAGCTGCTTCCTGGAAGGTGGAATTCCACGGAACACAAGTCTGTCAAGGACTCGTTTTATCACGGTTTAAAGGCGCCACATGGTCTCAGCGCACACCATCAAAGCACCCTGGGAACAAAAGAGGGATCACTTTTTCCGCCTGATTCACAAGCAGAACCTGCTCAGATGAGCGGGCTTTGTAACCCACGCCCTGCGCCCCCAGCCCCGCAGTCTGAAGCGGGGCGCCCCCAGCACCGGGGTCTGAAGCGGGGCGCCTCCTGGGTACAGGCTCCACAGGCCCCGCAGAGCCGCCGAGACGCCAGACTTCCTGATTCTGTGAGCGGACGCGGCAGCCAGGGCTCCAGGGGCGGTGGTCCAGGTGCGACCATCCAGGTGAGACGATCCAGGTGAGGGGGTCCAGGCATCACTAACCCTCCATGGGGCCCCTCCCCACGCCGCCCTCTAAACGCAGGCTGGCGGCTCGGAGGAGGAGCAAACGGCAGCCCCTCCAGACGGCCCCCTCCCTCCCTGCGGTGACCCCCCAAGATGAGACTCCCTCGCCGGGGACCCCGTGTCTGGATGCCCCGGGAAGTGCCCCTATCAGCGCCGGAGGCCCACATGAGGCCCTCGGGACGCCACCCTGCCCACCACTCCCTTTCCTTCTCCCCCTCTTATGTCTGACCATATAAAAGCCACATGGCACAATAATTTAAAAAGCACAGACTGTACACGGCGTGTCCCCACCCCGGCCTCCTTGCTGCCTCCCCCGGGCAACCTCTGTGGCCTCCTCTCCAGTGGCCTCACCCAGAGGGCGGCGCCCTCGGCAGCGCTCGGGGCTCCAGCCTCTGGCCAGGCCTTTGAAACACCTTAACAAGCAGCACCCGGAGAAGGCGATGGCACCCACTCCAGCGCTCTGGCCTGGAAAATCCCACGGGCAGAGGAGCCTGGTGGGCTGCAGTCCATGGGGTCACTAAAAGTCGAACACGACTGAGCGGCTTCACTTTCACTTTTCACCTTCATGCACTGAAGGAAATGGCAACCCACTCCAGTGTTCTTGCCTGGAGCATCCCAGGGACGGCGGAGCCTGGTGGGCTGCCGTCTAGGGGGTTGCACAGAGTCGGACACGACTGAAGCGACTTAGCAGCAGCAGGAAACAGCACCAACCCAGGCCAGTATGCTTGCCTGGAGGATCCCACGGACAGAGGAGCCTGATGGGCTACAGTCCGTGGGGTCGCAATAGTTGGATAAGACTTAGCAACTACACCACCAGCAGCAGCAGCAAACAGCACGCACCGTCTGCCCTGCCTTTAAAACTACGTCTGTGTGTACACACACGCCCATATGTCGACACTATTTTACCTTTATGTATATAGAGCATCTTCCTTACATATGTGTACACATGGAGTGTGTGTGTGCATACACACAGGTAAATATACACACACACACGACTTTTTTGAAGTGGTTGCATAGGTCTCATCACATGGATCTGTTGTGATGTACCTGACGAGAACGCCCCTACTGAACTCAGGTTGTAACACTGAGGCTGTTCTCGATGTTATAAAGGAACTCTATGCGTAAGTATTTCCTTAAATACGCGCCCAAAGCCACGGCATAAACTGAATAGGAACTGCTGGCTCGAAGTGTGCGGCGTTGGTAATTTTGAGATTTACTGCCATGTGGCTCTCACAGGTGTGGACTGGATCACGCCCGTAACCTCGGGAGAGCCCTCAGCAGCCCAGGGCCCCATCAGTCATAGTCCCTGGTGCCGGGACCCACTGGCTCTGAGCCACGCACACCGGCACCTCCCTGAAGCGCCCCGTCCTCTGGAAGCTCAGCGCCCTCCCGCCCCCGTCCGCCTGAGCACTGACACCCCACACTTGCTCTCCTGTCTCCCCAGCGTCCACACGCTCAGGACCAGGGCTCTGCCGTCTCTCTTCACCATCCCTTCTCTGATGAGCTTGGTCTCCCAGCTTTTTAAGACCACTTTTGCGTTTATGGTTTCCAAATTCATTGCGCTCAGTCGGGACCGCTCTCCAACATTTAGACTTGGGAGCAGACCAGGCTCGTCACGTTGGACACGCCTAAAACCTCTGATCGTCCCCTCCAGCCCTCTGTCCCAGGGTCCTCCCCGTCTTGGTAAAGAGAACCCAGCCAGAACCCTGCAGGCCCACCCTCCTCCCTTTCTGCTGCCCCGTGTCCGACCCACGTATAAATCCGGTGAGTGTGACCATCAGAGTACCCAGCACGTGCGCGTTCCGCGTCAGCATCGCCCCAACCTCCCCAGGTCAAACCGCAGTGCTGGTCGGGGGCGCTGGGTGGAAGAAAAGCCTCCCGGGGGGTCCTCCGGCATCTGCATTTCCCAGCCCACCTCCCGCCTGTCTGATGCGGCCACACCTCTGCCCTGACCGAGGAGGAGCGCCCTCTCTGAGAGCAGGGCCGGCCTCCCTACACCAGCCTGGTCCCGGCTCCTGGCCCCTCTGCCTGAGAGAATCCCCTTCCCGAGGCTCGAAACGCGTGCTCGCCACCTGCAGTCAGGCCTGCATCGAGGTCACTGCTTCCCTGAGGTCTGGGCTGAACGCCGCACTCAAAGGAGCCATGCGCCCCCAGCCCTGCCCGGCACGCCCTGTGCCTTTGGCCTCACTGAGCCCAGAACACTCGCCGCTGGCGGACACCGTGGGCACTGAATTTACCCTGCTTCTTTGCTCTCCATTGCCTACTACCTGGCTTCCGCTCTGACAAGGCCGGGTCGAGACGCTGTGTTCCCACCTGTCCGTCTGCCGGCCACAGGTCTGAGGCGCCTACGGTGCGTCTGGACATCCTCTGATTTCATTCGAGTCTTCTGAATTTCCCCGGCTGTGACCCGTGCTCCTGTTCTTTGCAGAGAACACGAACATCGGGGCTGCTGGCCTTTTTCTGGCGTTAGGAGCTCCTCCTGTGTCAGAGACATCAGCCCCCTGTTGACAGAGCGCTGGCATTTTTCTCAGTTTCTCGTTTTTGGTGCAGCTGGGCTTCCGCTCACCTTTGCCGTACAGGATTCTTCCCAGGCGGTACAAGCCATCAAGGTGCTTCGTGTGTGTGGACGTTTCGTTAGAGCTTCTGGACTGCCGTCTCCTCCGGCCTGCCGCTCCCATACCCGTCTGTGTCACGGCCACTGCTGACCTGGGCCCGGCTGCCCCTGCGGGTAGTCACCCTGGGTTTCCGCCTCCATCAGCCTTGCTCCTGGACAAGCCGCCCTCCCAGCTCAACTGCCGGCTGAGCTCTGGTCCCCCCAGCGCCCTCACCACTTCTTGGCGTCTGTGGTTTCATTGTGCAGTGAAGGGAAAGGCGCTCTCTTTGTGACCCCATGGAATATCCAGTCCATGGAATTCTCAGGCCGGAATACTGGAGTGGGGGCCTCTCCCTTCTCCAAGGGATCTTCCCAAGCCAGGGGTCAAACCCAGGTCTCCTGCACTGTAAGCGGACTCTTCGCCAGCTGAGCCACCAGGCACGCCACTGGCTGCCGGTTAGTTAGAGTGCCTGGGGAGCATCTGGTGGCTCCTCCAGGGGAGGAGGGTGCCGAGGGCCTCAGAGGCGGTAAGGCTTCCGCGCCTCGCCTGCGGAGAGCGCACTCTGCGCCGCCCGCGTCCGGCACGCGCTCCCCGGGAAGCGCGCCAGCGGGCTGCAGCTCAGGCAGCTGCGTCGCAGGGGCTCACCTGTCAATCTCCTTCTCCTCCTAAGCGCCCGTGACCAGGGCACCCCGCAACTGCCGCGTCGGCCACTGCTCTGAGGTCGCTGCATCTCAGAAGCCCTGGGGCCACGAGGGAAGCCCACTGTCGCTTAGGAGGAGGAAAGGGACCGGAGAAGCTGAGTGACTAACCCCACGGCACACAGCAGGGCACCGCACGGAGAGCCCAGCACCCGGGGACCAGGGCTGAGAAACCGCCTGACATACGCCTACACGAAGTCACAGGCTCCTGGGATCCCTTCATCGGACCTCGTTAACAGAACACCTGTGAAGTGTTTCCAGGATGACCTGTGGAGACGATTTCACGTGTGCTGTGTTGAGCGAGACAAGGACGTGAGCAAAGCAAGTGATGGATGGTGACCACAGGGCACTTCTCTGGAAACCCCGGCTCCTAGGAGCACCCTGAGCTCCGAGGAGTCTGCAAATCGACAGAGGGCTCCAAGCAGCCCCATCCTGCTCACGGGGGTCTGCCTGGCGTCCTGCCTGTTCACCCCCAACACCGCGCGGTCGGGCGCACTCTGCCTCGAGGTAAGATGCATCTATTGAGCTCCGTCACGGGGAGAGGCCAGCAGACCAGAGGTGGCCGATCAGGAACAGCACAGGAGTCAGACGGGCGGGGCCGACGCAGCACGGGCTGCAGGAGCAGCGAAGGTGGGAGGGGAGTGAGCCAGGACCCCCGGGGACGGGGTGCCAACAGGACTCCCGTGGATGGGATGCTACCCATGGGAACGGGGTGCCAAGAGGACCCCCCAGGAACGGGGTGCCAACAAGACCCCTGGGAACAGGATGCCAACAGGACTCCCGGGGATGGGATGCTACCCATGGGAACGGGGTGCCAAGAGGACCCCCGGGGACGGGGTGCCAAGAGGACCCCCGGGGATGGGGTGCCAGGAGGACCCCCGGGGACGGGGTGCCAAGAGGACCCCCGGGGATGGGGTGCCAGGAGGACCCCCGGGGACGGGGTGCCAAGAGGACCCCCGGGGATGGGGTGCCAACAGGAACCCTGGGGATGGGATGCTACCCATGGGAATGGGGTGCCGACAGGACCCCCAGGGATGGGGTGCTACCCCCGGGGATGGGGTACCAACAGGACCTCCGGGAATGGGGTGCTACCCCCGGGAATGGGGCCCTAACAGGCGGAGCGGGAAGCCCCCGTGTGCAGGTCAGGGGCCCCCAGAACTGAAGGCTCTTGGGGATATGGCTGCATCAGCCACCGCAAGTAACAGACGTGTCTCAAGGTGACCCCGAGTCATCAAAAGTTCAGATGACTTTTGGGAGCCACATTTAAGGAAGCAGGGATGGTGTAGAACCCAGTCCAGGAAAATGTCCATTAAACGGATGGAAATGAAGGGTAAAGAAAGCTTCTGTTATTTCCGAGCTGCCTTCCGTCCGTCCCGCTCCATGTGGTTGCATCCCTGCCAGTAAGGGACCTCTCTGAACAGGTGGGGGGTCCCGGGCTTTCTTTCACTTAGAGCTCCGTCGCCCCCTTCCTGACAGTCCTCCCCAGACAGCAGGGAACAGGCTGTCCCGCCAGACGAGGAGCCGGGCTCTTGCCCAGTGGGCGCGGACCCCCACCTGTGCACCGGGCTCCCCGGGGGCAACCGCCTGCCTCAGCCCCGGTCCCCAAGCCTGGGGGCTGGCCACGCCTGCTCCAGGACCACAGTGGTCAGGGACTCCTGCCACAGCTCCTGCCCCTGCCGCCCTGCTCTCCTCCTTCATAGCTTTAGTAACCTCAGTTAAAACGAGTAGTGCCTCAATGCTTGCGAGACGTACGCACACGTGCAGTTTAAAGAGCGGAGAGTAGTCCCCCGTCCCCCCCTCCAGAAGCGGCCACATTCAGCCCCTTCAGCTGAGTGTGTGTCCTTCTTGAGCACTTGGGTCCACGTTTCTTTTTTTAAGTTTTATTTATTTTTGGCTGCGCTGGGTCTGCGTGGCGATGCGGGCTTTTCTCGAGCTGCATGAGCGGGGACCTCTCTCTGTGGGTGGCGCGTGAGCTCCTCGTTGCCGTGGCCTCTCGAGTCCTGGAGCGCTAGGGCGCGTGGCCTCAGGAGCGTGGCTCACAGGCTCCGGGGCACACACACACACTCAGTTGTGCCACATGCCCACAGTCGTGGCCCGCAGGCTTAGCTGTCCAGGGGCACGTGGAGTCTTCCCAGACCAGGGACTGAACTCCAGTCCCCTGCAGAGCAGGTGGATTCTTAACCATCGGATCAGGAGGGAAGCCCCCCTCCCCGTATTTCTAAGCAACGCTCTCCCACTGTTGAGACTTTTCTCCCAAGCATTACCTATTAATGCCTGGGGGCAGCGGACGGAGGAGGAGGACTGGGCTGCGTTCAGCCTCCCCTACCGTCAGGACGCCCAGGACACAGGGCGTCCCCGCCAACTGGGATCCAATCGTTTCTGAATCCAGCTTTCCAACAGCTGTCCTCTCTTATCCCCGCCTCGTCCCTGACTCCCAAAGTCGCACTGCAGGCTGGCTCCCCCGGCCACCGCCAGCTTGAGGCTCAGCTTTCTCGAGTCAGCTGCGCCAATTCTCTGGTTATCAGTTTCCAAAATTTTGTTGTCCCCATTTTCTTTGTCCTTGTTAAAAAAACAAAAACAGAACCCTGCTGTCATTTTAATGAGGCTCAGAATGGAGCAGAGATTAAATGGATGTGTTAATTCACCATCTTGGAGAGGAAGTTAGTCACTGATTTCTGTTTTCTTTCCAGAGAACAAATGATTTTCCATTTAAATTCACCCGATAACAGCATCCAGTGCACCCAAGCAGAGCAGGTTGGGCTTCCTTCTAGATCATCTTCCTATGTTTTTAATGAAACAGATCGATTCAACTGACTAAACAGAAAATTAAAATTCAAACGCAGGCTGCCAGGTTTGGAGGCATTGAAGGACAGAAAGAGCTAGATATTAGAAAGAGGAAAAGACGCTTCCCCTGGGAAAGGCTGGCTGACCTTTCGTCAGCTTTTACAGACTTTTAGGAAGACCTTGAGGGAACATTGACAGTGCTGTCCCCTCTGGAGGCGTGTTCCTAGCCCACACCCCCAACTGGGCTACTTCTTGGGAGAACAGCCCTTGCTAGACCAGGAGGCTGTGTGCTGTTACTCAGCTCAGACCCTTCCTGCACTCCACGGAGGCCAGGACTCACTCAGCCCACATCCCTCCCCGGGAACCGAACGTGCACTCAGCCTCTGCCGCTGGCGCCTCTGGCTCTGAGCAAACGCTCCACACCCTGCCAGCCCTGGCCCCTCCTTCCGGCCCTCCCAGAGCTGTGTCCCGCCTTTTCAGGGGAAGACAGGCCTCCCCTCCACAAGGCATCTCCACAGCGCAGCGCTGCACTGTCTCAGAAGGGCACTTCTCCCGCTTTCTAGGGTCAAGCGTTTCACGGTTCCCCTTGACGCCGGTCCTCCCCACTTCCTGCATCCTTCATCCCAGGGGCATCTTTTAGCATCGTCATCTTTGCCTGCCCTGGTGAAGGGATAGGCTACTCACTCCAGGATTCTTGGGCTTCCCTGGTGGCTCAGCTTGTAAAGAATCCACCTGCAATGTGGGAGACCTGGGTTCGATCCCTGGGTTGGGAAGATCCCCTGGAGAAGGGAAAGGCTACCCACTCCAGTACTCTGGCCTGGAGAATTCCACGGACTGTATAGTCCATGGGGTTGCAAAGAATCGGACACGACTGAGCGCCTTTCACACTCACTCTCTGCCTCTTCACTGGACCTTCCACATTCCCAGGAACATGGTTTTCTTTTTAAGATTTCCCTTTAATCCTCGTGGCTCAGATGGTAAAAGCATCTGCTTGCGATGCGGGAGACCCAGGTTCGGTCGCTGGGCGGGGAAGATCCTCTGGAGAAGGAAATGGCAACCCACTCCAGTGCTCTTGCCTGGGGAATCCCATGGGTGGAAGAGCCTGGTGGGCTACAGTCATGGGGTCGCAAAGAGTCGGACACGACCGAGCGACTTCACTTTCCCTTTAATCCTCTAAACGTCTGTGCTGCCGCACTCTCTTCCTTAAAGAGCAGGCTCTTCAGGAGCCACAGCGGTCGCCGTCTGGCTGTCCCCACCGCCCTCCCTGGTTCCTGCCGGTCACTGCTTGGCATGCAAGTCCCTGTCCCAGCGCTGGCTGTGGGTCTCCCTTCCCAGGGTTCCTCCTGGCCGCAGTCCGTCTTCCCAGTGACAGCATTCTAGCTCCGAAACACCAGTTACACAGTGGGGAGTCTGAACCTGTCCTAACTGGGTGCAGTTTAACTGGGTGCATACCCACCTCTCGTGGGTCTTTATTCTCACTTAACTATTTACACGAAGGTTTAATTTGTGTTTAAAAGTCTGGAATACTTCTAGAACAATCCTCTCTTGTAGCACTTTGGAGACGTAATCTTCACTTTCTCATTGCAAGAGTTTAAAGCTCTGGAAGCAGAATAATTACTTGCCAAAAGTAAAATCTTATGCAAATGTTTTTGAGCCCAGTACAGACTCGCAACTCTTCAGATGACTAAGAATGACCTGCCTTACGATAACTGTAAACACGAGAAGCAAAGGTTCCAAGGCTCTAAAATAAGCACTTGGGATAACAGAAGGCCCGTGTAGGCGGCTGGCAGTAATTGTGAAACCAAGTGGTGATCGGACACGACTCTGAAGGGCTTTCAACCCAGAGCAGCTCAGACTATTACCGTGGTTATCCGCACCCCCACCCAAAGCAAAACCCTTAACAGGCAAGACTCCACAGCTTTTTAAATACAAGCAAATATATCCCTTACTGACATCAAACAGAAAAACAATATAAGGCTGCACGATGCCAAACATCATCAAATGTCATAAGCCAATGAAGTTGCAAAGAACTGCCGATAACTCAAATTGTTAAATGAATAACCAGCTCCTTTTTCCCCAGTAAATGTAGCTTCAGATGCTAACAGTCCATAATTCTCATAGCAGTACATGCACTTAATAGAATCGAATACTCCCTAAAAGCCAAGCCACATCTAGCCAGTTTCTATCTGAGCGACTCCACCGCACAGATGTTAGAACAGAGGTCATGGGTGAAACAGAGAGTCACCCAGCCTGCAAGCCTGGTGCGCGGGTCACCACCCGGTTTGGAAGACAGGACATGTTAGCAGAAAATGCAGTGATGGAAGAGGCTCGTCAGCTGAACCAGACACGTCTGAGGGGCTGAACAAAACAGGTCCATGACCCAAGCCCTGGAAAGCTCTCGTGGGAGATGGCTGAGGCCACAGGAAGACGAGGACAGGCAGACGGGAGGCGCCAGAGGCCCTGCCTCATGGAGTCTGCGTGGAAACACACAGGGGAGCAGACAGAACCCGGCTGGACCAGCGACCCCGTACCTGCTCCTTCCCACAGGCCTGCCCGCAGTGGTCCTCCGCACCAGCCACTGTGATCATCACTAAAAGCTCAACGTCTCCCCTCCACTCAAACCCCAGGCTCCCCCACGGCCGCCCCAGCCAAGTCCAGGGCCCCGAGTCACACACGCCAAGGACCGTATCTGTTTGACTACATGCTTACTTTCATACTTCCTGTTTGATCTGAAGGTTCTAGAAAACAAAAACCTTGCTTGTTTTTTAATATTTTCGTATGTGATAGGTCTTACAAGTACCTTATGCACAGTAAGTTCAAAACACATTTATTAAATGAACAGATGACTGAATTAATAATTTTTACATATAAGATTGGCAAAGTAAATGGGCCAGTCAGCAGTGACCGTGCATAGGAACTTAGAAGTTTGGTCAGAACTTTAGAGCTGATGATTTTTATGGAGTGCAGTAGCATGATAAAAATGGTAATTATTATATGGTAACTGTCATAACTTGCTTTAGTTGTGGTGTTTCACAAAAGGACTAGGCGTAAAAAGATTACTTTGCTAATATAATAATATTTTGCTAACAAGATGAGGACTTTTGTCCAATGTGCATATTCTTCAATAAACATCGAAAGAGAAATTGTCCCACGTATCTTTGCCTTTAATCGATTTTAAAAGAGTTCATTTCTGAAATGAGAGATGACTTTTTTAAGGCCAGGTAATAGTTATGGTCTCTTGATTAGAAGGATCAGCAACCAAAACCCCAAGAAATTAAGGATTGTTTCCTTATTTATGAATTATGAATATTCTCCATATGGACACTCAAAATTTGAAAATCGAAAGAAGTCCATTTTGCCTATTCGTATCATAATGCAGAACGCCTGACCTTTTGGTTTTATCACAGCTAAAATTAATGAGATGGTTGTTCACATCAGCAGAACTGTATGATCCAGCATAACATCTGGTTGTGAAATAAAGGAATCCATCAGCATGTGGAAATGCCGGTGCATTGACAGTTTCAAGAGGCAGTAACTGGGATCCATGCTCCTTGCTAAGAACTCGTTTCTTCTCTGCCCGGTCTCACCTGCCCTGCGTTTGCTATGCTGTCATGGCTGGTGGGGGTGGCCGCTCAGGGAGCACGCAGGAGGAACAGGTGAGTGCTCGGGTCTCAATCTGAGCGGCAGGTTAGAATGCTTTAACAGCCATGGACTCTTAAGCCATGCCCCAGACCACATCAATATGCTTTAAAAGCTCCCCTCATATCCCGCCCCCATCCCATGTAAGTCTGTTATGCAGAACCAAGGAACCAAGGAATTCCTTTTAAACCAAGGAATTAGTATTTTCTTTAGCCATGAAAAAACACTTTTTATATCTGATTTTTTTTAAAAAAAATATAGTATCAAAAAGATGAAATAGCTTAGGGGCAAAATAGATGATGCAACTAACATTAAAGGAAAGAAAGAGATTCTCACTCACCTGCCTTCTGACAGTGTACAATCTTTTCATACACAGCGTCTGCATTCTCGATCAGCGCCTTGAGGGACTGGATCATCTGCAAGGGAAACACCCAGACAGGCGGTCACACGGACAGCTGGATGCAGGAGGGTCCCTGCTCGGGCCAGGCCCTGCCCCGGCGTGGCCGGGCGAACGTGGCCACATGGCCCCCCCACCTGACATCCCGCTCAGGTTCACAGGGAAACTGATCAAGTCACGCCTCAGTACACAAGCGCTCAAACCAGACTGTGAGGAATGTGTCCCCAAGGTGCTCACACTGGAAGTGACCCTCGAGCCAGCACCGAACTGAGTGCCCTTCAGTATGAAAAGAAACGGACATGGGTGCACATCCGATCCGTCCTTCATGTTAAAACCTCATCACCTTATGGAAAGCTGCAGCACCCGAATGCCTCACTCACTTCACCCAAGATGTCTCCGTTTGAGAAGCAGTTTAAAACTTCCGACGAGGATCAAAACCAGCATTTATGTGGTGCATCAGGAACGCTATCACCCAAACCAGTGTTTGCAGTGTGCCTATGAGTGATTTTAGAATTCCAGCATTGAGTTCTTGTTCCACACTGCACATGCTTGTTTTAAGGAGCTATGCCTGGATTAAGAAAAAGGAACAGGGTGCAGCTGACCCATTATTTTATTCACCAAAGTGTTGGGAAAAGATCTGTCTGAAGTAAACTTTTTGGCTCTGAAATCGCTATGAAAATCAGAAGGCCAGATTCAGTTCTCATGATTCAAATAGGTACGATTATAATCCTCGCCATAAGGGGAGACTCTCGCTTTTTGTATTTATATTTTTAAGTTTGATTTTCACTCCATAGTGGAGTATAGCTGATCTACAGTGCTTTATTAGTTTTAGACGTACAGCTAAGTGATCCAGTTATACACATACCCTTTCTTTCCTGCTTCTTTTCCTATTTATTACGGAAAACTGAGTAGGCTTCTCTGTGCTATATAGTAGGTCCCTGTTGATTATTAGCTTTTTGTATTTAAATGTCCAAATATTTCATGTGAAAATATTACTCATCTCTGCTGCATGACCATTTTACTTTATACAACAAACACCACTCCAACATTTTCCATTCCTTAAATTCTGCCTGGTTTTGCTTTATAGTACTTATCGCTGGCTGCCACAGTAATTATTTTATAGAAACTAAATGTATGTAGGTTGGATTATTTATATAACTTGAAGAGCACCGTATTTTATTAGTTGTACTTATTTAAGCATAATCAACACGCCTCTTAAGTACACCAGATTCTTAAAGTGAGTCACACAGCATTTATCAACTTCCACTGTTCTCAGAAAACGACAGTAATCACTGTCAAGTCTGAAGGTCAAAGCAGGTGTTCACTCAGGCCGTCGTTCATTATCTGTGAGGTTTCCTATGGGTAGCCCTTGACCGCGCACTGGGGCCGGCAGCCTAGAGGACTCAGGCACGGTCTGCAGGAAGTCTACAGCCCCGTAGCAGGCCTCCCGCTTAGGAATTCAGTCTTTCCACACTTGCTCTTCAAGATCTGAGTCATTCCTGTAAATTAAAACATTCTACTTTACAGCGTGACATCCTGAACAGGCAGTGACAAAAACGAATAGTTCAGAACTCGATGATACCGATGGAAAGTCATTTGTACCATTCCACAATTTGCATACTGAAAAGGCTCAGACCGTCATCAGCAACCTTTCTCAGCTTTGATGTCAAGCCAAATAAGAGACACCAAGAAGCCAGGACGTCTTCCAGCGAGGATGCTGGCTGTCCCAGCTCAGTGTCAAAGAACTGGCCAACCATGCCTCCCTCATTCAAGCTGAGCGGGGGAAAGCAACGAAAGGCACCTGGCCGTGAGGCAAGCGGGCAGTGCAGGAGTGTCGTAAGAGAGGACCCGGGCCTCCAGGCAGCCTGTGGGGGGAGGTGGTCACCAGAGGGATCGGGGGTGCAGGACAGGCGCGGCTTCACGTGGGTTCCTCGGCTTCGTCACTGATAGTTTATTTCACACCTGCAAGCTGAGTTTGGCGAAAGGCATGATGAGGGCTCACAGTAATGCGGGGAGTCAGAGCAGGGGAGGCTTGTGGCTGGAGCCTGCAGAGAGCAATGTCCCGGGGGCTCCCCTCCCACCTGGGGGCCAGGCGCCTCCAGAGGCCCCAGGTTAGCAGAATGAGCAGGCCTTCCTGTCCTGTGCTCACAGATACTAGCCTTGTTTGAAAAGCCTGCTGTGACAAGGCTCAGAGCAACAACAGCTCCTATTTTTATTCTTAGAAGCATCTTCCAGTTTCAGGTATCGCCAAAGGTGCTGCACCCTTTAGTGCAAAAGACACAGCAGGGCTTCAGAAGCGCACGCTCCACCTGGAGGAGCTGGGGACGGACACCCGCTGCCCCGGCTCCGTGACGGGGGAGGACCGGTCCTCTGCCCTGGGGACAACGGGGCCCTGAAGCTCCCCGAGTGGGACCCTGAGGGTGCTGAGCAAGCATGAAGGGCAGGAGGCCCGGAGCCCCGAGCAGACGGTACTCACAGAGCCGGGGTCCGCCGCCGCGTGCTCCCGGGCGACTCCCTTGCCCCACCCGTCACGACGGAACTCAGCATCCCCTTGGGGAGGAGGAGCTGCCGGTTTGGCCCGAGTTGCAGCTGCAGAGTGCGTATTTATAATGAAGCTTGTAGTCCCGACCACGGCATGAGTCCATGAACGCTCTCGGTGTCTGTGTCCCTTCTCCTCGGGGTGGGGCCCATCCAGGCGGGGTCCAGGGAGTGCTCGGGCCTCGGGCTCCCGGGAAGGCCTGGGACCGGGAGGGCTGGGCCGGGCTGGCCTTCCCACCCGCCCACCTGGCAGGCCGAGGTCTGGCTCCCACTTGGCTGACAACTCTGCCCAGAGGCGCTGAAGGCGCAGCGGGGATGCGTGGGGCATCGTGAGCTCGGGGCCGGACCACCCTCGGGCCCGGTCTGCCAGGCTGCAACGCTGCGATTATTGATGGTCTGAGTGCCCGCTGAGCGAGTCAGAGTGAGCATGTCCACGCCTCCCTGGTCCCGGGGACCTACCGGCGCTCTTCATCTCGCCAGGCCCACGGGAGGCGGGCAGTGGCACTGGTTCCATGGATGTGAACTCGGAGGACTCCAGAGCGAAGCTGCCTTCCCAAGGCCGCCTGGCATGCGGGCAAAGGCCGTAACTAAGGACCGGGGCACAGGTATCGCGCGTGACTCGGGGCCTCCGCGGTGCCCACGGTACCACGCTGGCTCCTGACCACGAGCAGAGCTGCCCGAGAGGAGAGCGCACCCTAACCAGGACAGGGACCAGAGCCAGGGGACGCTCGGCCTCCCGACAGGCTACACACAGGACGGACAGCACCTCCATCCTGACGTGAGCCCACAAGTGTGTTTAAATAACGTTTCTACAAAGCACTTTGCGAAGCTATTTTCTTAAGGACGTCGGTAAACAACTTCCTGAGCTCCACTTATCAATTCATTATTAAAAAACAGAAGTCATTTATGTGTAACATGAAACCAATAGAATACGCATCTAAGGCTAGACAAAAGCAGACAGATGGGGCATGACACCAAAGGATGAGCTGAAGGGAAAAACTGCTTTCAGTTATCTAATTTTCTCTGCATATATTACAGGGATACATCACCATAATGCAAGGCCCGGCAGAGTGACTGGCCTTATAACCATGATTTGCATTGATGCCAATACAGCCATCAACACTCCTTAAATGCACAGGTGTTAAGCCTCAGCGCTGACACAGACACCAGCTGCCAGCCCGGGTGACTTACCACGTGGACCCTCCCAGTGTTTACAAGGCACAGGACGCTTCTACAGTGCGGATGTGAAGGGCTTCCCAGGTGGCGCCAGTGGTAAAGAAGTCCCCTTGCCAATGCCGGAGACTCAAGAGACCTGAGTTAGATTCCTGGTTTGGGAAGATCCCTCGGGAGTAGGAAAGGGCAACCCACTCCAGTATTCTTGCCTGGAGAGTTCCGTGGACAGAGGAGCCTGGCAGGGCTACAGTCCGTGGGTTCAGAGTCGGACACAACTGTGTGACTGAACACAGTGGGTTCTATATTAACGTCCAGTTACAAGCACCTTCTAAGTTTCTGGAACTAATGTGTTAGGAAAATCTATAGATTTAACATAGCCCAGAAACCCACTTCAAAGGTCAACTTCAAGATAAGGTTTCAGGACAGGACTCAGGCAGATGAAAAGGAGGCAGTTTCAACTAAACTCAAAGTACAAATTAAAATTCACATTTTATTAAATAGATAAGTCAGGAATGCCTTTCATAAAAATGCCTTGTTTTGAAAGTTAACTCCTCATGTTAGTATCACGCAAACGTCTTTGTTTATAAATATAGTTATGAGAAAAACTATTAGCAATTAATATATTTTATATTACTACATTCCTGTAGACCACTTGCTTATTTTCTGTTTACAATTTGCATCTAAGTAAGAACTTTCTGTTTTCAGAATAAGCAAATCTATGCCTTTTTGTAAGGACATTGTGTCAGATTTTGGACAAGACCCCAAATCTCCTTTCACCCCAGAGACCCAGACTTTGATGGTAACAAAAGAACCTTGCTAGCGACGTTGAGTCTGTGGTGGCGGCAGCCCCGTGGCCACAGCGCTGACGTCTTCTGAGCCCTGGACGCCCCTCCCCTTGTTGAGCCGGCCGACAGTTTCAGATCCCAGACGCTTCCTCCCGAGCCCTCCCGCACCCACCCCGTCCTGACACACGGACGCTGCAGCTGCTTCCAGTGAAGACGCAGAGTCAGAGAAGGGCTAAGGCTGCTGCGAAAGAGAATGGCCACACAGCACAAAGCGGGGGTTCTGTGACGCAGACCCTGTGATTGTGTGACACACAGCAGGTACGCGACTCCCCAACTCAAACGTTAACAGCTGGCCATCATTCGCAAGCTCGTCGGTGAGCTGGTACGAGCGACATGCCGCCCACTGCTGCCCATCACCCCACACCCCAGACCCCCATGGCTGTCCTCGGAGGACAAGGGGGCCCCGGCGGCAGGAGCAGCTCAGGGATGCCCCCCGGAGGCGCGGACCAAGCAGACCCCTCTCAGGACCCCAGGGACGGCTAACCACACGGCACACCTGAACCGAGGGCCAGGTCTGCAGAAGACAAACCAGTTGAGTCCACACAGCGGTTCCCACCCATCCCGGGTTGTCCTGCGGCAGTCTCTACACTCAGCATCGCGAGCGGACGGCCACCCTCGTGCTCCCTGGACCGCCGAGTCAACCCACCGCTGGGAGCGAAACTCCCTCAGGAATCTTCACTCCGGCGGGTTTCGTGTGTGTCTATGTGTTCGTGAAAGTAATGTCCTCTCTGAGTTAACAACACTACTTTTGTCTTTATCACTTTACAATAAATATTACTGTGCAGGGGAAGAATTTTCAAATCAAATGTGGGAACTCTGGGACCAGGGACTTCTAAACTGAAACACAGAGGTAATGTGATCTTTCACGAGAGCTTCCAAGTACAGCAAAACGTCACGCGGTTGAACTGATGGAAGAGAAATCATTTATGATGTTCTTGTTGGAAATTACAACGTGGCTTTTTAATACTTGAACACAACATGAAAATCACACATCTGTGCCAGGGCACAAAATCCACGAGGCTGCGGGTTCTCTGCCCAGCGGCCGGCTCCCCTCACACGGCGGGCGGCAGGGCACCACCCCGGGCCCAGCTCATTGCCCCATCCAGCGAGCTCACTGCAAAAACACTTTCCAAACAGCAAACCGTTTCCAAAGGGACTTGCCTTAGTTTCCCCGTGAAACTTGACTTCCACGTTTTCACTACGTACACTACAGAAAACCATCGGAAAAAACCCTCTATCAGAAAAACGAGAAAGCACTCTGCCAGACAAGGACAAATATGAAATGCTATCACTGATAAGCGGAATCAAAAAACACGATAAACTTCTGTACAAAACAGAAATAGACCCACAGACATGGAAAACAAGCTTACGGTTACCAGCGGGGAGAGGTGGCGGAGATACACACACACACACACACACACACACACACACACACACACTATTGTATATAAAATAAACAACCATCAAGGACCTACTGTGTAGCACAAGGATTATACTCAACATTTTATAATAAGCTATAATGGAAAGGAACCTAAAACAGAATGTGTATAAATGTGTAACTGAATCTGTGTAACTGTGCATATGTGTAACTGGACCACTTGGCTGTGCACCTCAGGCTAACAGCTCAGTCCAGTTCAGTCGCTCAGTCGTGCCCGACTCTTTGCGACCCTGAGCTCTCACAGTGTTGTAAGCCAACGATGCTGCTGCTCTCGTCCAGTTGCTAAGGTGTGTCCTGCTCTTTGCGACCCCGTGGACTGCAGCAGGCCAGGCTCCTCTGTCCTACCCCGTCTCCTGGGCTTTGCTCCTATTCATGTCCACTGAGTCACGATCCATTGAGTCAAAGGGGCTTGAGGAACTCAATGGGTCTACGAGCCAAGCCACGCAGGGCCACCTGAGACGGACGGGCCATACTGAAGAGTTCTGACAAAACGTGGTCCACTGGAGAAGGAAATGGCAACCCTCGCCACTATTCTTGCCCACAGAGGCTATGAAGAGGCCAAAAAAAAGTCAACTATACTTCAATTAAAAAATAAAATTTAAAGGAAAGGGAAAGAACTCTGGCAGACGGAAGGCATTACCGGATTGTCAGCGGAGCTGCACAGAGGGACACGGCTGGTGCACGCCGTGGGCGGGATGGGAGCGGGCAGGTCACATACCCACGGGCAGCAGACCCTCCACTCGCCCTGGAGGGAGGCGCGGGGCGTGGCGAGAAAGGGGCCAGGCTGGAGGGACACGGGGTCACGCTTCTAAGCTGAGGTGTGCTGTGATGGAAGCAGAACTTCAGGCTGTGAACAAAGGGCACGGAAGGGGTGGG
>SJYQ01000347.1:41162-65183 GCA_006410935.1 Redunca redunca | reverse complement strand
ACAGACCCAGAGCGCAACCCCGCAGGCCGGTCACCGGGCGCCCCCGCAGCTGCCAAGCCCGGCCAGGGCTCCAGCGCGCCTTTCGGGGGTGGCGCCCCAGGTTCCTGCAGCTCAGGCTCAGGAAGTGGCATTCTGCCCCAGGTGGTGGTGCCCTGGGCGGGGGCGGGGGGGGGGATTTAAGGTTCTGCAGCAGCAGGAAACTGGGAAAGCTTGGTTCGGGGTCGGAAAATTGGGAGTGTTCTGCACAGAGGTAGCAGCTGAAATGAACTCATCTCCGAGGGGGATTTTAAAGATAAATGAAGACATCAGGGCGGCGCTCCAGACCCGCTCAGATTAATACGCGGGGGCGGGCGGCCCCGGGCTGCTGTGCGGGTCCGGCTAGGAGGGGGCCTCCGGGAGGCCGCAGGGTCCGGAGCTCCGGCCGCGGCTGGGGGTGACTCTGGACAGTCCCGCGCGCTGGAACGCGGCCGGCGCGCTCCTGAGAACCACGCGCCGAGGAACAAGCTGTGTGGCAACACGGGGCTGGGGCAGAACACCCGGCCCCTCCGCAGCGACGGGTCCGGAAGGGCCAGAGCAGACCCTGCGCCGCGCAGGTACTGACCGCGAGCGCACGGCCCTCAGCGTGGCAGGTGGCACCGGCCTTGAGAAAGACCCGGAGCTTCTCGTGGGAGTCGGGGGGGAAGGGCTGCAGCTTGTGAGTTTCTGTGAGGGGCCCGAGGAGGGGTCTGAGGTCTGATGAGAGGTTTGAACTGAGATGTCGGGGAAGAAAAGCTGTGACCAACGTGGACAGGGTATCAAAAAGCAGACACATGACTTTGCCAACAAAGGTCCGTCCAGTCAAGGCTGTGGTTTTTCCAGTGGTCATGTATGGATGTGAGAGTTGGACTGTGAAGAAAGCTGAGCGCCGAAGAACTGATGCTCTTGAACTGTGCTGTTGGAGAAGACTCTTGAGAGTCCCTTGGACTGCAAGGAGATCCAACCAGTCCATCCTAAAGGAGATCAGTCCTGGGTGTTCACTGAAAGGACTGATGCTGAAGCTCAAACTCCTATACTTTGGCCACCTGATAGGAAAAGCTGAGTCATCTGAAAAGACCCCGATGCTGGGAAAGATGGAGGGCAGGAGGAGAAGGGGACCACGGAGGATGAGATGGTTGGACGGCATCACTGACTCGCTGGACGTGGGCTTGGGTGGACCTCGGGAGTTGGTGATGGACAGGGAGGCCTGGAGTGCTGCGGTTCACGGGGTCACAGAGTCAGACACGACTGAGCGGCTGAATGAACTGGACTGGGGGGTGGGGCTCAGGACGCGCACGGTGATCCGATGCAGCCGTGGCTGTCTGAGGCGCGTGTGCACGCTCCACTCACCGAGCTGCGGTGTGAGTGCCCACTAGTGTTTTCTTGTGGTCAAAAGGGCACACAAGTACAAACAAATTCGTTAAAATTGTGTTAGGTTAAAATTGTTCCCTAATGTACTGCTGTCATATTCAAATAAGTTTACACTTTCAAAATAGGGGTTATAACTGAGTATAAGAGCATTTCAAAAATCATGCAGTTTTCTTGTGAAGCAGAGTTAAACTCTCAGTTTCTATCACATTCAGCTGAAGGGTGCTCTTGGCACCACAGAAGCCTGCCTCCACGCTGCACTCACCTCTCTTTAACATTCGTTTCTTGCCAGAGAAGAGGTGCCCAGTGCTGTAGTAAATTTGGGGCAAATTATGAGTCAGGAGTGGCCCAGGGTCCATATTCAGGAGCCAAGGACTCTCTGGCTTTTCAGATGCTCTGATCTGTCGTGAAGCTCACTGCAGAGCCAGGGCCACACGCACCTCGGGGTGGGGCTGTGCCTCACAGAACTTGCCTGAGCTACAGCCTGGATCCCTCAGGCACTACATTTCAGGCCAAACCCCGTAAGGAGCATCCCGACCCATCCGCAGGCACTCAGCTGAATCTCCACACGATGAAAAGCCTCCCCTGCACCACCATCAAGGACTCCATCCACCCCTCCTCACACCAAAGCATTACACTACTATATCCACACACTTACGGCTTCATCTCACAGATTAAACGTCAAGTTTTAATTAAACTGCAGTTCCTGAAGTGAGTTACCAGGTCAACACAAAAGCAAAGAGACATTAGGCTTATTATACACAGAGTAATAGAGGTTCCGAGCTTCCCTGGTGGCTCAGATGGTAAAGAATCTGCCTGCAATGCAGGAGACCTGGGTTTGATCCTTGGGTTGGGAAGATCCCCTGGAGGAGGGCATGGCAACCCACTCCAGTATTCTTGCCTGGAGAATCCCAAGGACAGAGGAGCCTGGTGGGCGACAGTCCATGGGGTCACAAAGTTGGACACGACTTAGCGACTTAACAGAAAATATAGGTTTTGCTTATACTCGCCAAGATAACCATTTGGATTTAGTATAAAACATGGAAATAAATAGTATCATGTAGTCAAAACAACCGATTTACTGCCCTAGGTTCGTTCTTTCTCCTAGTCGCTTTGCCTCCTGGGGCACTGGGATGGACCACATGTTTACACTGTGGGTATTTCGGAGAGGTACTTCCAGCATTAGCCACCAGAAGTCCTTAGTAACACACATTTGTAGGCTGGAGAAGAGGAGAAAGGGGCAAAGAGGAGAGGAAACACCGTAAAGAGGAAATGAAGGAGGTGTCGGGGGCATATAGAGGAATAAGAACAAAAAGATAAAATCACAGATTCAGAGTTCAGAGCGACTGAAACAGGGAATGCCACAGGGTGACTTATCAAAAACCTTCCATCAAATCAGATAAGAAAGCTTTAACTTATGCAGGCAAGTGAGTCAACAGTAATGCCAGAACCAAACTTTGATGCGGAAGGAATTCACTCATACTTCCGATTAGGTGAGACTTGGCATCACTAGAAGCCTCCATGCTCCTCAACAGGCTTCGGTGAGCTCGGGGCTGAAGCTGGGAACGGCAGAACAGAGCGGGGAAGACAGAAGGGGGCTCTAGGAAGCCGGGAGTTCCACTGCATCGAGAGATTAGTAACAGAGTCAACACACAGATTTGAGATGTTCATCCCACTGTCGTTGTCGGCAAAGTTTTAAATTTGCTGCACAGTTTTAGTTTCAGAAGTACACAGAATGTCAACAGGTTGAAAAGAATTTTGATCTTGCACTGCTTTCTGCATGATATGATATTTGGAGAAAACAAAAATTGGTGAAAATTGAGCAATAAAACAGAAGCTAAATCCTAGAAAGGAACCCTGATGCAACTATAAAACTATCCAGAAAAAGTATACAACTACTACCAGTTCACGAATAACACGCCATCCTGGGCTTTTCTGTGTAGAGTATGTATACAGCACATTCGCACGCACTCAGATGGTAATAACCCTCTTATTTCTCCATTTTATGACCAACCTCATGTGATCAGAAGTCTTCTTAGGGAATAGCTCGGGGCGCTCCATGTCATTTTTGCACTTGATTTCTCTGGGAAGCTGTATTCCACGTTCTCGTGCTAAACAGGCTCCTTTATAGCACATGATGAATCATTTCGAAACACGGTGACCTCAAGGGTGCACACACACCCTCATCGTCCCCCAGGGGCCCTTGGTCATAGCAGCCCCTTGACACTGTAGAGAGTTTCTCTGACTTTCCCAACTGTGGTAGCAATGTGCTTACGTGACACCCTCGCACCATCTCAGCATGAAACTTACTGGAGTGCCATCGTTTCATAACGTGGTGCCAGTTTCCGCTGGGCAGCGCGGTGAATCAGCCACAGGTAGGCACACGCCCCTGCCTCTTGAGCCTTCCTCCGCCGGTGTTATCCCAGCACCAGGTGGCCACAGAGCACCGGGCTGAGGTCCCTGTGCTTCGAGCAGCTTCCCACCAGCTCTGTCTCACAGCTCGCCGTGTGTGCATGTCAGCGCTACTCTGTTAGCCCATCCCGCCCTCTCCTGCCCCGACGGGGCCCACAAGTCTGTCCTCTGCGCCTGCGTCTCTATTCCTGCCCTGCAAGTAGGCTCCTCTGCGCCATCTTTGTAGAAACCTCACGTAGCAGCATGGAGTCTGAGTGCACCGTGGGCTCATATATTCCCTGTGGTCACTCCAGCAGGAAGGTATAGAGTCTGTGAAGGCTCAGCAGCCAGGAAAGGAGCTCTCCACGGGGCCGGTGGGCAGCGGGGGCCTGGGGGGCTGGGGTCCACACCCGGCCACTCGCTCCTGCCTTGAGTGAATGCCTGGGAACAGGGAGACAAGGGTGGGGCCCCAGTGGGATTGCCCTCGTGCCCAAAATGTTAAAGCTGGCGGGCTCAGAGGCTGCATTCTGGATGCGAGGGTGTGTCTCCAAAGAACGGAGGAGGTTTAAAACCTGGCTTAAGCCACCCCTGCAGGAGAAAAGGGGAACTCGGTGAGCAAGCTACTTCCGGAGGCTGTATCAGGAACTTCTGGATGCCGCACAACTCTTTCAAGTCACCAAGGACCGTTTGCAGCTCCAACTCGCTCATTTAAAACTATTACTACAAAATTAATTAAATTTCAAAAGACACAATTTGAATTAAAATAGTACCACTTTTATTACCATCTCCTTATATCAAGGCTTTTCTCCAAGGGGATCAAGGTGATTTAGAAACTCCTAATTAACAGGAGGTAATTCAATCACAGTATCACTGAAAGGTTGTCGTTTAGTCTCTCTCAGGTCTGCAGTAGCTAAGTACACATGTTAGTTAACAGAGAAAAGCAACCAGAGACTTCTCTGTGAGGACGAGCAGTATATTCTGAGCACCGTAAAGAGTCCACAGTTCTCTGGAACGGCAGAGGAAGGAGGAGGGCAAGATTCATTTGACCAGCTACGACAGTGTTCTCGGTACAAACCCAGGCGTCCTTCCCGGGGGTGACCACAGAACTCACGTGCTCCTGCGTCTTCCGCTTTCTGAGTAGAGAGGCAACTCCCTGAGCAAGGTGGTGGGAAACCCAACCTTCTGCTTTTCACTTCGAAATTCTAAACCTGCCTTTATGAAATGGAATAACCCCATCTCCATATACGGCAAGGCTGGTGCTCTGAGGTCTGAGCGCTGTGAAAATGTCCACACGGGGCAAGGCCTCAGCTCATCAAGAGCTGCACACTTCTAGCCTTTGAAGAAACACACTGACCGGGCAGTGGCCGCTGTGCGCTGAGAACTTCCTGTGCTCTGGGCTGCTGACGTGCGACCTCATCCCCTCTGAGGCAGGGAGCCCCCGCCTGCTCCGCAGATGGAGACGCAAGCTGCCAACTGAGGGAGCACAGGGCAGGGGCCCCTCGAGCTCAGGGTAGCCCCCAGCCCCCCACTCACCAACTTCCTGGGGTGCAAGCACGCTCCCCCTTGTCCCCCACTGGCTAGTCCCAGCATCTCTGTGCAACAGCAGTGTCGTGCACATGTGTTCCCACCAGGCACACCTGCCCGGGGCTGCAACAACTCACAAAACTGAATTCACCGAGGCGTGTCCTGGGCCAAACCCCCAGGCCCACGCCTGCCGGGGGCCAGCTGCCCGGGGAGTCGGCGCACGACCCCAGGGAGAGAAGGGCAGGACAGGGTCTGGTCGTGGGGGACTCGCAGTCTGTGATACTGCATGCAGGGCCGGCGGAAGTTGGGGGTGAGGGGCGAGGCAACGCAGCGGAGGGAAGGGGACGTGCGGCGCCAGGGGCTTTGGCGCAGCCTGCTGGGAGCCCGCGGCCCCTTGAGCTCACTAGGCGCTCATTCTCCCGGGACTCTGTACACAAGCCACGCTCCCAGCCTGTCGTCCAGCCTGCTGCCCTCCCGGCCGACCTCCGCACCCCTCCACTCCCCAGCCCCACGGTGCGGGGACCCCGGTGCCCCCTTCCCGGCCTCCAGCCCAGGGTCCTGCTGTGCCCCCGCCGCCTCGGGCCGTGTCCTCTTCCCGGCCCGGCCCAGGTGCCCTCACCACCTCAGCGTAGGCACCACCGGACCCTCCGGTACTGACTGGGGGGGCGGCCCCTGCACCCTGCGGTCCTGCCAGCCCCAAGCCCTCCCGAGAAGGGCGTTCCTTGAACATGTAGACCAGCCAAGCTCAGAGAAACACAGGCACCCTGGGACACAGACGGAGGGCAGGAAGGACCCGAGCGCTGTGTCCTCCAGACCCAGGGCGCTTCCCTTCACTCACCCCTTCAGTCATTCACAAACAGATTCTGAGTCCCTGCGGAGGCACTGAAAGGGTGGTGAGCAGGACACACGTGGCGGCTGCCAGACTCAGGCCCAGATCTGGGGGAGGGAGAGACCTCACAAAAAGGACTCCGATCAATGGACGCGTGATTAGAGCTAGTGATGAGTCTAAGAAAGAAGCAAGGAGGGCCTGTGTCCCCAGAGGCCCGCCCCTCCCGGAGGGCACAGGGTCTGCCCGTCTGCCCCGGCGCTTCAGTTCCAGCTGGGGGTCGCTGTGGTTTAGTCGCTCAGCCATCTCTGACTCTTGGCGACACCGTGGACTGCAGCCTACCAGGCTCCTCTGTCCATGGGATTTTCCAGGCAAGAGTACGATCCACGTTCAAAACGCACCGAGTACGTGATAAAAACAAAAGAAGAAGAAAAAGAAAGGACACTTTTAAAGTCATGATTTAAGCTGCTCAAAGTGAAACTGGAAACCAGGGCATCAAAATACCCTAAGGACTTTTTCCCTGATTCTCATTTTGTGGGGTGGGCAAACTTTCCCTGTAGAGAAGCAGTAAGCGCGCCAGGGGACTGCCTGGCTCTGCCATCACCGCGTGTAAGCCGACACAGAGTGTGTCATGAACACGCTCCATCAGAATTTCCTTATGGACACTGAGGCTTCAGTTCCATATGATGTCATGAACTTTTATTTTTCAATCATTTAATACATAAATTAAATGGTCCAACAAAGGTCGGTCTGGTCAAAGCTACGGTTTTTCCACTGGTCATCTATGGATGTGAGAGTTGGACTGTGAAGAAGGCTGAGCGCCGAAGAATTGATGCTTTTGAGCTGTGGTGTTGGAGAAGACTCTTGAGAGTCCCTTGGACTGCAAGGAGATCCAACCAGTCCATTCTGAAGGAGATCAGCCCTGGGTGTGCACTGGAAGGAATGATGCTAAAGCTGAAACTCCAATACTTTGGCCACCTCATGCGAAGAGTTGACTCATTTGAACAGACCCTGATGAAATGGTAGGGACCTAACAGAAGCAGAAGATATTAACAAGAGGTGGCAAGAATACAGAGAAGAACTGTACAAAAAAGATCTTCACGACCAAGATAATCATGATGGTGTGGTCCCTCACCTAGAGCCAGACATCCTGGAATGTGAAGTCAAGTGGGCCTTAGTCAAGTGGGCCATCACTATGAACAAAGCTAGTGGAGGTGATGGAATTCCAGTTCAAAGTGCTGCACTCAATATGCCAGCAAATTTGGAAAACTCAGCAGTGGCCACAGGACTGGAAAAGGTCAGTTTTCATTCCAATCCCAAAGAAAGGCAATGCCAAAGAATNAGTACATCATGAGAAACGCTGGGCTGGAGGAAGCACAAGCTGGAATCAAGATTGCTGGGAGAAATATCAATAACCTCAGATATGCAGATGACACCACCCATATGGCAAAAAGCAAAGAACTAAATACCCTCTTGATGAAGTGAAAGTGGAGAGTGAAAAAGTTGACTTAAAGCTGAGCATTCAGAAAATAAAGATCATGGTATCCAGTCCCATCACTTCATGGCAAATAGATGGGGAAACAGTGGAAACAGTGTGAGACTTTATTTTGGGGGGCTCCCAAATCACTGCAGATGGTGACTGCAGCCATGAAATTAAAAGATACTTACTCCTTGGAAGGAAAGTTATGACCAACCTAGACAGCCTATTAAAAAGCAGAGACATTACTTTGCCAACAAAGGTCCATCTAGTCAAGGCTATGGTTTTTCCAGTGGTCATGTATGGATGTGAGAGTTGGACTATAAAGAAAGCTGAGTGCTGAAGAATTGATGCTTTTGAACTGTGGTGTTGGAGAAGACTGTTGAGAGTCCCTTGGACTGCAAGGAGATCCAACAAGTCCATTCTAACAGAGATCAGTCCTGGGTGTTCATTGGAAGGACTGATGTTGAAGCTGAAATTCCAGTCCTTTGGCCACTTGATGCAAAGAGCTGACTCATTGGAAAAGACCCTGATACTGGGAGTGATTGGAGGCAGGAGGAGAAGGGGACGACAGAGGATGAGGTGGCTGGATGGCGTCACCAACACAATGGACATGGGCTTGGGTGGACTCCGGGAGTTGGTGATGGACAGGGAGGCCTGGTGTGCTCTGATTCATGGGGTCACAAAGAGTCAGACATGACTGAGCGACTGAACTGAACTGAACTGAACTGAACTGATGCTGGGAAAGACTGAGGGCAGGAGGAGAAGGGGACAATAGAGGATGAGATGGTTGGATGACATCACTGACTCAATGGACATGAATTTGAGTAAGCTCTGGGAGATGGTGATGGACAGGGAGGCCTGGCGTGCTGCAGTCCATGGGGTCGCAAAGAGTCGGACACAACAGAGTGACTGAACTGGACTGAATATGTAAGCAGCATTTTAAGCCTGGAGCCCATCCACAAACAGGTGGTGCCAGCCCAGCCCGCGGACCAGCGCTGCCTGACCGCTGACTGATTTCACCGCATGGGAGAACCTAACACAACCCGACAGGGTGAAGCAGTGATGCTCCAATTAAAAACAAGAAAGTCTCACTTGGTGACCCTGGACTGAAAGTATTAAAGAGAATATAGTTTGACGTGTACATGCACGTTTCAGAAAAGAACAGGCAAAATCAAGCGCGGTTAGCAGTTTTAAAGCATAAACATACACGTTTTAAATAAATAAAGGAGGAGTTTGGCTACAGAGGATTTGTTGTCGTCGTCCGGCCAGGCAGTCGTGTCCAGCTCTTGCGAGCCCGTGGACAGCAGCATGCCAGGCCTCCTGTCCCTCACCATCTCCCAAAGTTTGCCCAAGTTCATGTCAATTGCATCGGTGATGCCATCTAGCCAGCTCATCCTCTGATGCCCCCTCTCCTCCTGCCTTCAGTCTTTCCTAGGACCAGGGACTCTTCCAATGAGTCAGCTGTTCGCCTCAGGTGACCAAAATACCGGAGCTTCAGCTTCCACATCCGTCCTTCTAATGAGTATTCAGGGTTGATCTCCCCCAAGACTGACCGGTTTGATCTCCCTGCTGTCCAAGGGACACTCAGGAGTCTTCTCCAGCACCACAGCTGGAAGGCATCCCTTCTTTTGCACTCTGCCTTCTTTATGGTCCAGCTCTCACAACCCTACGTGATCACTGGGAAGACTGTAGCCTTCACTATACGGACCTTTGTCGGCAGAGTCATGTCTCTGCTTTTCAACACGCTGTCGAGGTTCATCATCGCTTTCCTGCCAAGAAGCAATCTTCTTCTGACTTCATGGCTGCAGTCACCATCCGCAGTGATTCCGGAGCCCCAGAAGAGGGAACCTGCCACCACTTCCACCTTTTCCCCTTCTACTTGCCATGAAGTAATGGGGCTGGATGCCATGATCTTAGTTTTTTTTAATATTTAGTCTTAAGCCGGCTCTTTCACTCTCCTCCTTCCCCCTCATTGAAGGGCTCTTTAGTTGCTCTTGGCTTTCGGCCACTAGAGTGGTATCATCCACATATCTGAGGCTGTTGACTTTTCACAGGTTAGCTTTAGGAAATCAAGTAAAATTTAGTTACTACCATCTTGGCTGCATTTAGCTAAATACTCAAAATAGCCAAGACTACTCACAAAGATTTTTTTCTTTTGCTTTAGGCACCAGGTGATTATTTAAAGCTGAAATTATTTCTGTCATATAACGACATAAATTATACGCCACCTAGACCTCCCTGGTGACTCAGATGGTGAAGTGTCTGCCTGCAATGAACCCCTACAGTGCAGAGGTTCAATCCCTGGGTTGGGAAGATCCCCTGGAGAAGGAAATGGCAACCCACTCCAGTACTCTTGCCTAGAAAATCCCATGGATGGAGGAGCCTGGTAGGCTACATCGATGGCGTTGCAAAGAGTCAGACACGACTGAGCGACTTCACTCTCACCTTCCTTCTTTCAATGTCATAAATGATGGTACCACCCTCCATTTGTTCTCTCTAATGTAGGAGTGCCATAATTATAAAGAAAACTAGAATAATCAACACTAATTTCAAAGGAAATAAAGACTTCCACAAGTAGACAAAGGATCTATAAACAATACAAAAATCTCCACATAAAAATCTGTAACAGTCCTAAAGATGTGACTGATATTAAATGCAGTAGGAAAATAGATGTTCTAAACTACTTAACATGTTATTTTTAAGTTAATAGATAATTAAGCTTTAGAGTTAAACTTAACTCTAACACATCACATTGTCCACCCACTGAGTTGACTGGGAGAGTAATTTTCTTATGGTCCAGAATTTTAAATGCCTTAATTAAGTTAGAAAAGACTTTAAAACCATTGTGAAGTCCTATTTTTATCCCTGATCAATTCGTGTGGAAATAAAATCAGACTTTTGGTGTCAAGGGTGGTTATTTTAGCGGGGTGAGTGGCATTAATTATTTCCCTGCAATCTGGGGGAATATGAGTGAACAGAACGAAAACCAGGAGCTGTTAAAACAGACTCCCGGGCGGCGGTTCCTGCGGTCCGGGCGGCACAGCGGCTGGTGTGTGTGGTGGGGGGTTGCCACCAGACCCGTCCCGGCTGCAGGCGTGGGGTCAGCCTTCCCCTCCGCACAGAGGCAAGAGCATGAATCCACGGACCGCGCTAGCTTCCGTATCGCTCATAAACCTGAGGTCAGAAGCCCACAAGATACAGGCTTAAAATACACAAACTGCCAGATGTTATTGACAGGAGAACATCCAGCTGCCGAGAAAAATCACTGCTCCCTCATTATTCAGAAGCTTGGGGAAAAACACCTTTAAAAATTTTCAGGTCATAACTAGGGGCGTAAGAGACAGGGAAAACGTTCAGAAATGAGTACATCTTACTGCCAAGAAGTGATGTCTGAGGTGACCCAAGTAAGTGTCAACAATGACACGCAGTACTCAAGAAACAATCTGAAACGTATGATTTTCATATAGCTTCATATTTTCATATAGCTTCCTGTTCACAGAGCAGATTCCATCCAAATTATCCCATTTCTTAGAGAGCTGTCTTCTAAAAGGTGACTGTACATCCAGAGAGTATGTGTCCGCGAAAACAGAGGAGTTCATCACTTCATTTACAAACTAATCTATGAGCAACCACTAACCATTGTCTACCTGTATCCAAGTAATTTCAATCTTTCCAACTCAGCTACAAACGAGACTTGCAACACTGTTGAACTTCTCAGTGGAAAAGCATTTGCTGTTCTAAACTACACAAGAATGGATATTGGTAAATCACATCCGTCTGATGAACAGATCCTGCGTTTGCAAAGTCAGGGAATGATATCAGAACATCGAGATGCTACACAAAACTCTGTTATCCCCGAAACTTATCTTCTTTCTCAACTCCAACCTGAGTACAGTGATAAGACACAACAAAATATTAAGCCATTCATCTTTTCGATGAATCTTTGACAGAAGAAAAATACTTCTGAAAAAAAAGAAGTTTACCTGTGTGACCCCTCCTGGTTAGCTGTAGTCAGCACTGTTAAAACAATCACTTGGGCAAAATGTCCCCATTTAACTGGCTGGAGAACGTTCTGAATCAGGCTGTCCCAGCTGGGAGTAAGAATCACCAGGGCTTCGTGTCCCCAGCTCCCCACCTGGTCAGGAACCACCATCCCAGGAAGATCAAGATCAACAGCGAAGGGGGAGTTCCTGGGTCCTCCAACGGTTCTGTCCCAGGGCCCTGCAAGCTTATGGTGAAGGAGAGGAACACACTGACCTCTCAAAGTGGCCAGAAGAGGCTCGCACGGCCCCCTTGGCCTCCATAGCACAGGCTGGAGGGGCAGGAGAGAAGGGGTTCCCTTCTGGGCCCAAGACCGTGGCGAGCCAGCAGGCTCCCGGCCAGGGTGGAGGTGGGGAAGTGGGCTGAACACATCGCGAGCCCCGAAGGACAGGCTCTAGGTGGACCCGTCTTCATTCATGTGGCTCTGAAAGGGGTCAGAACTCACACGCTGCTGAAGACACACAAACCATCACGCTGAAAGCCAACTCAGTCCTCTGTTTCTGGACCGTCCCTTTCCTGGTTTGAAGAGGGTCTACAAAGCTGGCTGTGGACACAGCACCAGGCTATGGACACCCCCCCAGTGAACACAACCTTCAGGACGTCAAACAGATTCTGGAAGCTTTTAAAAAAAGCACTCTCCAGGAAGGGTTGTGTATTATTCATGGTGTTTGATGTATCTTTCAATAGCAAATCAAATGTCAAACAAATTCTGCAAGCTTGAAAAAGCACTCTCTTTTAAGGGAGGGTTGTGTATTATTCATGGGGCTTGATGTATGTTTCAATAGCAAATCAAATTTTAATCTTGGAAAACTTCAAGTGCAGACCATATGCATGAGATACATGCCCTGACAATTATCTCCCCTGCCCCCTTTTCCCTCTTGGCAATGTCTATGCTTAACATAGGTGCTTTATCAATCCCAACACACCAGACGAGGTGACGTGTCCAAGACGCTCTAAGAAGAATGTTACTGGCCTAACAACAGCGCTCAAAGTACCAGCTCCCTTTGTCTTCACGGTCACCACGTGACCCTAAGTTCTTAAAGCTGGCACTGCTAACTCTGCCTCAGCACCCGGGTCTCCCTCCAGGTGCTATCTGGGGAGGCCTGTCTTTCTGGGAATCCAGGAGGTGATGAGCCATGGGGACCGGGCAACCGCGAGCTGCGTGGGGACCGCAGGGGAGTGTAACGGGAGGGCGCAAGGGTGTTTTTCTCCCAGAGGTGCTGCCATAGGTTGTAAATCATTTGCCCTGGGGGCTTTCCACCTACTCGAACAGTGAGTTTCAGAGGCTGGGTGAAAAGAAAGAAACAAAAAAACAGCTCTTTCATAAGAGCAGAGACACTTCTCAGTTCTAAAGGCCAAATTAGATTTTCATTTGGGTTCCCACCAAAAGGACAGAATTGAAAGTCAGGATTTGTCAAGAAGAAACTCTTGTCTAGATTCATCTAACATGGCAAGACTCAACCCATGCTGATCCCAGAGCATCAGCCTTAGGGGAGAGGAAGCGCCCCCCACTGCCCAAGGCTGGGCCCGGGGTCTGCAGCCCTAAGGGAGGACGCGGGACGCGGGGAGCCGCCCCTGGGAACCTGCGGGCAGAGCCAGGAGACCCCGGCGGGGACCAGCCCCAAGGGCACGGCAGGGGGGTGCGCACGGGAGGACCGGCTTTAGAAAGGACACAGAAGGGAGCCTCGGCCGCCGCCCACTCCCCAGCCAACAGCGCCGCTCAGAGGGGCCGAGGGACACAGAGTCTGAGAGGCCCGGCAGTTTAACCGCGGAGCTGGGCGATGACAAGCCAAAGCGTCAGCGCACTGATGGACCAGGTTCACCAAGGGGAGCTAAACGGGGGCGGCCGCCTGCGCCTCCGAGAGCCAGGAGGCCGCGTCCCCTGCTCAGGCTGCGGGCCTGGGCCGGCCTCGAGCCGCCCCGCAGGCGGAGGCGCTGCAGGCCTGAAGGAGTGACGCCCCAGAAGCTCCTCCAGCCCCGCTTCCTCGGAGCCCGACGGCGGCAGGAAGCCGGTGGAACACTCCAGGATAAGGGGCGAGCGCGCCTCCCCAGCCTCGACAGGCCGCAGACGTGCAGGGCGCCGGGCACGGAAACCGGGTCTGCTGCTGATGCAGGGCGCGCCGCACTCTGGAGAGCACACAGGCTCTTGGAGAGGGGCCTGGTGGGTCTCCAACGGGAGCGCTCAGCAAACAACACAAGGAGGCATCCTCAGCCTCTGAAGAAGCACTTTCTGGTCAAAAAGAGGATGTATTTGCCGACAATAAATGCTGAAGGAAGAGTACCAGAGCAAAATCCCGCATTCAGAGGAGAAGCCAACGTGGACATGGAGGCAATCCGTCAGCTCGTTCCCAGGAAGTGAAAGGACCACCGTGCTCCAGCCATCTCAGTTTTATCAAAAAACCTCGTAGTGTTCTTCTGCGTAATGCAGAAGAAAATGAACTTGAAAATTAAGTTCCCTTTCCCGGAGCGTTAGGTCTCAGGTATATTTTATATGCATTTCCTGCTAGAGTCTGTGAAATAAAGTGTTCAAGAAATGAGCAGTCTGGGACTTCTCCAGCAGTCCAGTGGTTAAGAATCTGCCTGCCAGTGCCAAGGACGTGGGTTCGGTCCCTGGTTCGGGAAGATCCCACATGCCCTGAGGCAACGAAGCCCACGTGCCCCAGAAAGAGAGACCGCCCCAAGAAGCAGCCTGCACACTCCTGGAGAACAGCCCCTGTTTGCCCCAATGAGAGAAAGACCTCAGGCAGCAGCGAAGATCCGGGACAACCAATACACAAGCAAGCAAGCTTGTCTGGTCTCTCTGAAAAGCAACAGCAAGGTGCTAATGGAGAAGCCAGAACAGACCCCCCGACCCCCAGGCCCCATCCAGCAGCCGCCATCCCGGTGCTGGTTCACAGGAAACCCAGCTGCAGGCTCCTGCGCCTCGCCTGCCGACACAGGCCACTGCCCCGGTCACTCGGGAACGGGAGGCCAGGCCTCCGGTGCAGCCGGGGACACCGGGGCGCTCAGGCCCGTTTACCGCTTCCCGTCTGGAGACCGCAGTCGACGAGCTGGGGGAGTGGTAAAGGTCCGCATCTCTGTCCTCCCGGACAGACGGGCTGGGCCTCTCCGGCACCTGCTGCAGCAGCGCTTCTGGGGCAGCGGCTAGCCCCTGCCAGCCTCCTTCCCCGTGGCTCTCACTGAGTGTCTGGGGTCTGATGCGTGTGCTTAGGAACAGGTCTACACAGGCGTCCTTCAAAGGTTTCTGTGGCGACGCTGGAAACGAGAAAAGCGGACGAGAGACCCGGTCGTGCAATCACCAGCCTCCGCTCCCGGTAAAGCGCCATCTTCTCCAGGCGTCTCAGTCTCTCTGCTCTCGGAGGCTGAGGGCAGGCTCTGCGTCGGGTCTGATGGGACGGGGACGCCATCCGCACGCCCAGCCTTTAAACATCTCCTTCCCTTCCCGCGGGCTCGGCCGTCGCCCTGAAGTAGGTCAGCTGCAGGGCTCTGATAATTCCAGAGAAACTGCTTCTGGAAGCGTCAGCGGCTACACCTCCTCTTCTGAATTAAACTAGCGCCTCCAGGGCTCTGCTCTTGCTCCTGTAGCAGGGTGTACCCACCTTTCCCCTAACCTTTCGCCCACCCTCTTTTTAGCTCAGTCTTCGCCCAAGGCATAATGTTCTGTTTTCCCAGTTATACAAATGGGGAGAGTTGACACCGCCGATTAAAAGATGCTTTGAATGTCGGGTTCTGTGGCAGACGGGTGATAAAAGGAGCCGCAGCGGGGACGGGGATCGATGGAAACCTTATCACACATCATCTCTGCTGGTCCAGATGGGCCGCGCCATCGGCCATGAAGCGTGATTCCTCTCTTCCCTGCGTCAGGCAGGGGCCAGACCAAACACAGGGAACCGGACGACGGCGCAGCGGAGCGCGCCAAGCCCTGCGCTGCACGTCTTTTACTGCAAGGACCTTGCTGTATCTGAGAAATACGCAAAGCCATGAGGTAGAGGACAATTATAACTTACGTAGAAATGCTCACAGTGAGCAAACATGCTCTTAGACAAAGCAACTTGTTCTTTTTTATAAACCCTAAAAAAATACTGTTCTCTACTGGATAAATGGATTCCCCAGAGAGTGCTCTCTTAATTAAGCGTGAAGGCAATTAAAATCAGGATTTTTGCAGAGCTTTAAAAGATGGAAAACAAATTAACTTAAAACAGAAAGTGGAGACAAAGGAACCGCACTGACAGGAAGGAGTTCCTGGGTGTCTCCCAGCAGACGGCGGCCGCCCGTCCACGGCTGAGCGTCAGCACCACGCGCTCTGGCGGGGCGGCGCGTCCTCTCCTGTCCGCTTCCCCTTCTCTCCTCTCATTCTCCACGGAGTCATCGTCAGTTTAACGACAATGACTGAAGCACACCGCAGAGTGCAGAGACATGGTAGCAAAGTCAGGAAAAACACCTTTTGGTTTGAAAATTGTGTGATAAGCACACTTCACATGAGCTTGGAGGAAGCAACGGCACCCCACTCCAGTCCTCTTGCCTGGAAAATCCCATGGAGGGAGGAGCCTGGTGGGCTGCAGTCCATGGGGTCGCTGAGGGTCAGACACGACTGAGCCACTTCACTTTCACTTTTCACTTGCATGCATTGGAGAAGGACATGGCAACCCACTCCAGTGTTCTTGCCTGGAGAATCCCAGGAACGGAGGAGCCTGGTGGGCTGCCGTCTCCCAGAGTCGGACACGACTGAAGCAAGTTAGCAGCAGCAGCAGCAGCAGCGGCAACGGACTTCCCTGGGAGTCCAGTGGTTAAGAATCTACCTTCCAATGCAGGGGACCTGGGTTCAATTTCTGGTTGGGGAACTAAGATCCCACATGCTGTGTGGCAACTAAGTTCATGTGCTGTGAGCCACAGCTAGAGAGAAGCCCCAATGATGTTTTTTTATTCTCAAAAATAAAATAAATAAATGCTAAAAGAAAAAAAAAACCACCAAGGTACGCAAGACGAATTGTTCTCCACCTTCATGGGGGAACAAGAATCAGAAATGAGTTACCTGGGACTCCAAGAGCCCCCCTCCGAACCATTTCAGATCATGATTATTGGAGCTATTTGGGCTTTATGGGCAGACTCATCATTCACCTACAAACTGCACACACAGCTCATTCTCCTGATCTGGACGATGGGGGATAAACTGGACAAAGAGGCTAGCTGGGCCCTAAAGCTGGTTCCGACGTTACCCCAATGCACCCCATCTTCTCATCTGCACGACAAAGGCGGGTGACCTCTGAGCTCTCCCTCACCCAGCCGTTTCACAGCCCCAAAATCCTGACTCTGAGCATGACCCCTGATTGCTCAAAAATGTGCAGGAACTCCCCCAGCCCACACGTCAGTTTCCCAGGACATGTGCTTCCCATTCCTGAGCACGTTTCACTCTGTGATCTCGCCTGCAACAGTCTTCCTTCTTACTTTCACCTGCTGAAGTCTGACTCATTCATAAAGGTCAAGCTCAAAGGCCAATGTTTCCTTGAAGCCTTTCCAGGCCTTAAACTTTTAACTGACCTTTCTCTCTCATAAACATCCAAATAATTTATTTCAGTTCAGTTCAGTCACTCAGTCGTGTCCAACTCTCTGTGACCCCATGGACTGCAGCACACCAGGCCTCCCTGTCCATCACCAACTCCTGGAGCTGGCTCAAACTCATGTCCATTGAGCCATCCAACCATCTCATCCTCTGTCATCCCCTTCTCCTCCCGCCCTCAATCTTTCCCAGCATCAGGGTCTTTTCCAATGAACCTTTTCAAAATCATTTACCTATTTTAAAATATCTAGCATCTCTCCCCTTACTATCTAGGGATACACGTCCTCTCTTCCACTAAGCTGTAACCGCCTCCAGGGAAGAAAATCCCCTTTGCTGTGACCACACGGTGGCTCCCACTCTCCGGACCAGCCCGTCTTTATTTCTAGCCCATCTGCCTGGTTTAAGAAGCTGTCTGAGCTTGACTTCTTCCTCTGCTCCTGAGCGACTTTGACACCCACCTTCCTGAGTGAGGTCCCAGCCTCAAACCTCACCACTTCCAGGACCCAAGGAGGATCTACAAATAGGGTAAGACCAACACGATATGGACCATCCTGAAGACTTGTCTGTTGGTGGGAACCGTGAGGGCCCTCGGGACACTCTGGGTAAGACCAACACGATCTGGACCATCCTGAAGACTTGTCTGTTGGTGGGAACCGTGAGGGCCCTCGGGACACTCTGGGAAAGACCAACACGATCTGGAGCATCCTGAAGACCTGTCTGTTGGTGGGAACCGTGAGGGCCCTCGGGACACTCTGGGACCCGTGGGCAGGGTTATCACACAGCTGATTATCTAAACAGGGACGCCTGTAAGGGTGAAAGGGAGGGCTGTTCACAGTCTCGCTGGGGCCGGGGGTGTGCAGGCAGGCTCTGCGCCCCTTCCGCCTCCACACTGCCCACAAGTGCACGGTCAGCCCCCTCCCTGCCTCTCCGTTTTCACAGAGATGGGCACGCTTCAGCCGCCCTAGGTCACTCATGAGAGCTTACACACAGGAGAGGGACCACCGTCTCGAGAGCACAGGCACATATTCGAGCCACCTAGGTGACAGCAGCAGCCCCTCCTCGCTGGGGCACCTCCAGGGTGAAGACGGGCAGTAATGCAGGGCTCAGCGGGGGAGGGGAGCACTGCCCACGCTGCACCTACACTTGGAGTCTTCAGACTACAAAGGGGAAGTCAACAGAAGGAAATAAGGTCTTGTTTGGAGTCTTCAGACTATAAATGGGAAGTCAGCAAAATGAAATAAGATCTTATTTCCAAGGCTAATTTTGGGTTAAGCTCAATACAACATTACAAAAACAGAGGCTCTCCAAGACCTTACTACATTTCCCATCAATATTTCATCTATTCTTTAGCTAGCTTTAATAAATTAACTGTCACAAGGTGAGAAGTAATTAAGTCACCAATAAATGGACTATAAAATATTACAAGAGCTACACTATTGCTGTAACAATGTGACAATTTTTAAATGCAAATTATAAAAATCTGAATTTAATTTCAAGTACTTTATGGCTTAGTTTATCAGGGGGAATTAAAAATAGAACAAATCACTAAAACTAGGGGTATAACACAGCCCAGATATTTAAACATTATGTAAGACTAATTCCACAACTTTAAAAATTCAAGCAAGCTAACTGTCTTACCATTTCTGCAACAACATAATTATAAAGTCACGAGCAAACTGGACTTACACAATAAGCGTTATCATCCACCAGCCCAGGGAGAGGGTAGGGTGGGGCAGCAAGGAGTACTGAACAACTTCTGTGCCAAGTACTGCGGTGGGTGCTGCGTCAAGCTCACCAGGATCCCTCCTGCTCCGCCCCCAGCCTGGACCAGGTCCTGGTACCAACCCTCGATCAGCTCTCACCTCCCTGGGGCATCACAGCCCACTCTCAGGAAGGTCCTGTTAAACAGGTTACCAGGAAGAAATGGTGCTGTGAGACCCATGAAACACCCGAGCGGGAAAGTCATCTTAGAGGCTGGTCAGCGACACAGATCTGCAGAACAGCTAAAGATCCTATCTGTGGCTTAAGGTTTAAAAGCGTGTACAGATACCAGCTACTTCTGTTGGCTTCTCATAAAACTGACCAGGCAGCCTGAGTTGTGGCAAGGAAAGGTTCTTTCAACTTCTCCATTTTTCCTATCTTTCCCTTTTCCCCTCAAAGTAATCTCAGCAGGAGCTTATGTTTTTCCCTCCAGCTGCCATCCTAGCAGACAAGACAGCTCCCCCATGTTCATGCCTGCGGCCACTCCAGCACCCAGCACGGAGCGTCCCCCCCAGCCCTCTGAGGTCTGCAGACACCTCTGCCCCGCTGCCCTCCCGTCGGGGCTGACTGCCGCTCCCCGCAGCGCGCCAGCAGGGTCCACTGTTTGGTCCTTATTTATCTGACATCCCCAGGAGCTCTAAGCTGGAGAGAGCAGGAGACAGCAAGCATCGGCCTCAAACGCCACTGTTTTTCTTAAGCTAATGAACCGATGAGCTGTTCGAAACACTGCATTCTCATTATTGGTGGGAATGTAAATTGGTACAGTTACTAGGAAAAATGGCAAGGAAGATCCTCAAAGAATGAAAAATAGAACTAGCATCAGTCAGTCCGTTCAGTCGCTCAGTCGTGTCCGACTCTTTGCGACCCCGTGAATCGCAGCACGCCAGGCTTCCCTGTCCATCACCACCCCCGGAGTTCACCCAGACTCACGTCCATTGAGTCAGTGATGCCATCCAGCCATTGCATCCTCGGTCATCCCCTTCTCCTCCTGCCTCCAATCCCTCCCAGCATCAGAGTCTATTCCAATGAGTCAACTCTTCACATGAGGTGGCCAAAGTACTGGAGCTTCAGCTTTAGCATCATTCCTTCCAAAGAAACCCCAGGGCTGATGCGAAGCACTAGCAAAGGATCCAGCAATTCCACTTCTTGGAACATACCCAAAGGAAATGAGAGTACTAACTCCAAAAGATATCTGCACCCCCTGTTCTCAGCAGCATGATTTACAACAGCCAAGACATGGATACAACCCAAGTGTCTATCAACAGATAAAGGAGCTGTGAGACATGCATACACGTATATCTGCATATACATGTATTATATATAATAAACATTAGTCACAAAAAATGAAGCGATCCTATCACTGGTTTTAGCTCAGATGAACCTTGAAGGCACGCGTGTAAATAAGTCAGAGAAAGACAGATGCTGTATGACCCTCTTACACGCGGAGAGCAAGACAGAAACAAAAAGCCAAACTGACGGCAAAAGAGACGGGCCTGTGGTCACGAGAAGTGGAGAGCCGAGAATCAAAGGAGAGCAGTCAAAGGGCAGACGTTTCCAGCTGCAAGACAAAGACGTCCTGGGAATGAAACGCACGAGATGACTGATACTCAGGAAACCTGTCAAGAGAGAAAACTAAGAGCTCTCATCACAAGAAAAATGTTCTTCCCTTCTTCTTCATTTTTAAAATTATATCTATTTGAGGAGACGGATGTTCGCTGAGCCCACTGTAATCATCTCACAATATGTGTGAATCAAACCATCAGGCAGCATGCCTTAAACTTACACAGGAAAGTCAATTATTTCTCAACAAAACCAGGGAAAGGAAAAAAAAAACACTGCATTGTTCTGATTTGCACTTCCAAACCTTATTCACCCAAAGACGTCAATGAATAAGGCCAAGTGAAGAAGCCCAAGAATAAAAATACTTCCCCAACTTTCGCTTTAGGAAATAGTACTCCATGGCAAGTCAATGCGAGAAACGGCACGCTACGCCCTTCAGCCTTTAGAAGGCCACTGCCAGCAAACCAAAGGCCCCATGTAGTCCCCCAGAGAGGACATCTGATTGATTTTGCTGAAACCAGTACTTCCCTAAATTATTTCAACACAGAATCCTTTCTCCCTGGGGACACATCAGCATCCTAGAAACCAAGGCTCCTCAGCACACAGGGTGGGAGATGCTGATCGAAAGCCTTTTTCTCTTTTCTTTAAATTGTATCAAGTCCTCTGAATTGCCGCTTTCTGATCCACTTATGGAACAGCAAGCAAACATTTCTGTTAAACTTCACGAAGCCCCTCCCGATCCATCCTAGACCACAGCAGCCTACGGCAGAAGCAGCCTCAAGTCTTGTGGTCTGAACGCCCGCTTCGAGGGTGGAGGTGGGGTGGGTGAGGCCTGTGGCCTCTGAGCACAGGTGGCAGCCTCGCCCATCTGAGAGGGGAGCGTCCAACCCCACCCTCAACCCTGATCACTGGCGCCCACAGGGGTTCAGAGAGCTGCAGCTGCACCATGAGCTCCAAAGGGCGGTGCTCACACGCCAACGCCTCCCTCAGAGTTACAATCAGTCAAAAAGGACAGCGAGAGCAGGACGAGATTAAGAAAATGCAAGACAGACCTCCAGTGCGAAAATGCAGCATTCTGGGTGTCCCGAGGATTCCTCACTGATGCTAAGCTGATTACCAGTCATGGGCACCACGGGGTGGCTGCCGTCAGGAGGGAGGGCATTGTACCGTCCAGGCACGTGGTGGAGACACCTGCCTCTGAGGGTATTTAAAAGGCATTTTAGAAAAAAACTAACTTTCTCACCTCTGCCAGTTTGAAAAATGAAAACAAAATATGGGTGAATCAATGGCTGGCTGCAGGGAAAGATTTAAAAAAAATCCTTACTCTATGTGTGTCAAAAATCATGTATGCTTTAGAAAGCAATTCAGATGTATTCCTAAAAAGCTGACTATTTGATCCAATGGAGGCACGTGTCTGAGTCCTGCTTTCTAGAACAGCAACGACGAAACTCTACAGTCTTTCAAATGCAGCAAGGTCTGGCGAGCCACGCTTCCAGCACAAGTAGAGGCAAGTCCTTAGCCAGAGCTCCTGAGCACATCAAGCGTACTGGCCCAGGACGCCTCCCTCCCCCGGGGCACCCTGAAAGCGGGAAGAGCCACTCACCATGTCGTAAGTGGTCACGATCTTCTTCAGAACCTCGGGCACGATCCCCTGCAGCTCCATGGTGGGGTACGGCTCGCTGAGGTTCAGGACCACCAGGGGCGTGTTGTCAGGTCCCAGGAAGCGGGGAGACACGGCCAGCACGCACTGCATGAGGTTGGCCACGGAGGAGAGGCCACACAGCTCCTTGAAGGACGCCACTGCATTCTGCTCGGTGGGAAGAGAGAAGGCGCTCTGTAATTCCGCAGGGGCTGAGTTTCCCAAGGATGCTGTGCTCGACACGCCTGGTTACCCTGGGGCTGCTGGCGCAACGGTTAGTGTCAGTGTTGCGACAGACGCGGTTAATGATTATTTCATCCTGGGGAAAAAGGGCTATTTTCCAAAGCAAACGCAGTCATAGACATTTGTAACACCGGTTTATCCAAAGGGCAGAAAAGGCAAACAAGTCAAATTCTTCTGAAGGGCAAAGCCACTTTTCAGACCAAAGTTCACAGCAGTGCAAACACTGATATGCAATTACAAGCAAACAAACAAAAAAAAATGGCTTCTGCTTTCAAAAAGATGAGAAAAAAATGGAATCAGGCTTCAACTAAGTATCAAGTAGGTCAGCCATCCAAAAAGGCAAGGAGCCATCTGGCAGGTAGGAACCCGAGTCCCTCTCAGCTGTTTACACCCGCTGGTTCCAAAGCTAGAGGAACCTTGGGGAAGTCGCGGTTTCGGGCGGGAAACCCGGGGACCACAGCCTGCCCTGCCCATCGCCCCGTCTCCAGGGGTCCTGCTGCTCCTCCTCCTGCGTTCCACGTCCTTTATTTCTAATCACTAGCAGAAGCCGTGAGCGGGCATTTGAGTGCCGTTTGGAGGCACGTGTGTTACACGTGGCCCCGTCTGACCCTCCACCACCACGCTAGGCCCGCGGGGACCGAGCCTCGGCTGTGGCCTCTTGTCCGTATGGGGTCACGCGGCCGGCAGGGGAGGGGGTCAGGCTGGTACCTGAAGTCGGCTCAGGACGAGGTCAACACTCTCGATCCTGTGAACACAGGAGATCCAGGCGCGCCTGGGTCCCGACCTGGGCTGAGGATGGTGCCTAGAGGGCAGGGGTCCAAGCCCCCCAGACCTGTGCCTTCTGCGCTCAAACGCCCCAGTCCTTGGAGATGAGCAGCACATCGGTTTGAAATGGGAACATTTGATCAATGCTACTTTAAATACGGTCATCAAGCTGAGCCTCCTGGATGCTGACGCCCCTGACAGTCCTTCCTGGGAGCACTGGGGGGCCCTCAGAGCCCCCTGACTTCTCCACCTGCCGTCACCCTGATCATTTCGTCTCCCGCTGCCCACCCGCTGCCCCTTCCCAATGCCCACCCCCCCAACCACAGGTACCTGCGGGGTCCTACCCACCCAGGCACCACGGCCCAGGCACAGCGCCAACTTCACACAGCACACGCACAGTGCAGACACACACAGCCCCCGAAGGGCGACGTGCAGCTCCTCGCACACGCTGGCGTGGCTGCAGCCTGCTCGGGGCTGAGTCTGTGACCACGGCAGCCACGGGAGCTGAGGTCCCTGACCACAGCAGCCTTGGAGACGGGGGTCGGGGGGAAGCTGTCTGTATTTCCGTTATGCTTTGCTTTGAGACAAACAACATTTCTCCGCTGCGGGAAGCTCTTTTAGCTTTCCTTGCTGCTGGTATTCTGCTCTTAATAGTTATAAACATGTACACGTATGTCTTTACACACGTGTATCTTTGGGATGGACACACAGGCTGGGGCTGGTACGTGTGTGTGTCTGTGTGTAGGGGCTGGTGTGTGTGCGTGTGCTGGGGCTGGTGTATGTGTGTGTGTGTGTGTGTCTGTGTCTGTGTGCTGGGGCTGGTGTGTGTGTGTCTGGGTGCAGGGGCTGGT
>SJYQ01000347.1:0-40621 GCA_006410935.1 Redunca redunca | reverse complement strand
TGGGGTGTGTGTATCTGTGTGCAGGGGCTAGTGTGTATGTGTGTGTCTGTGTGTCTGTGTCTGTGTGTGTGCTGGGGTTGGGGTGTGTGTGTCTGTGTACGGGGGCTGGTGTGTGTGTGTCTGTGTGTGTGTGTCTGTGTGTGTGCTGGGGTTGGGGTGTGTGTGTCTGTGTGCGGGGGCTGGTGTGTGTGTGTCTGTGTGTCCGGGGGCTGGTGTGTGTCTGTGTCTGTGTATGTCTGTGTGTGTGTGTGTGTGTGCGCGCTGGGGTTGGGAGGCATGTGAGTGCACGCAGGGGCTGGTGTGTGTGTGTGTCGGTGTGTGTGTGGGGGGGCAGCCTCACGCCTTGTTCTCATCACTGGCAGCCCCTCGGATCCCGCTAGACACAGGGACAATACTTCCATAATTCTGACTGACTTCTTGTAGCTGCTGTGTGGCTCAGAGGTGGCTACTATCTCAGATGTCTAATACATATAGGCACCATGTGTCTCTTACTCAAACTGGACTGCTGGGCTCCAGAGTCAAGTGCAGGCTCAACGCTCAGACACTTGGCTGTTTACAGACTTGCCATTCCTGTAGCAGGCTCGCCTGGCGAGAAAGGGCGGGGCGCGTACTTTCATGTCGATAGGCTGTCTGTGTGCTCCAGCTCAGGAGTGCCCAGAAATAGGAGAGATTCCCACCTGCGCTTTTAGGAAAAGTGTTCCTTAGAGGCTACCAGGGACCAGGGCCTTCTTATGGGCTCAGCAACAAGGCCGGCTCCTTCCCAAGTCTCATCAACCTGTTGAAGGCCCAACTGCCCATTTGGAAATTTACATGATGGGGGAAAAAAAATGACATCAGTGGGTGAGCATTCTTACAAGCAACTGGAATTCACAAAGTACTTTCGATCAGGTACACAGCCGTTCGCTGAAACCCTCTAGCAGCCTCTTGAGCCTCTGCGGAGGCGGACCCCGCCTACCTGCATGTTCTCCCTGAGGTCCGTGGCGTCCCGGATCGGGGGCTGGGCGTTCTTGAAGACCTCGTCCACAGTTTTGATCCACAGCGTCCTCAGGGACGCGTACTCCCTGGACCTCTTCCCCTTCCGCACGGAGAGGCCCCTCTTGTGGGGCTTGCCGCCCCCTCTCCGGTTGGTGATGGCCACGTGCACGAACAGGGACGCGTGCGCCAGGAGCTCGCCGGTCAGCGACTGCAGCGGCACGTGGCGGTAGCCCGTCTGCAGGCACTCGAAGGGGATGGTGTACTGGCCGATGAACTCGTCGCCGATGTAGTCGTCGTCCAAGACCACGAAGCGCACCATGGCCAGCTCGGGCAGGTTGACCTGGAACTCGAAGCTCTCGTCAAAGATGGGCGCGTCCCCGTTCTGGTGCACAGTCCTCGTTCTCTGCTCGGCGCAGTCAGCGGGGATGCCGTGGATCTCCACATACACGTAGGGGTCCACCACGTCGCCCTTGGCGCCCGAGCCTTTGGGCTTGGGGAAGTTCTGCCCGCTGATGACCTTGATGTGGAGCAGCTGCGGGGAGACCCCCGGCACCGAGTCCTTAGTGTTGGCGCTGAAGAAGGAGACTTCCTCCCGCATGATGGCTGGCCGCAGCACGTAGCCGCAGTTCCCGTTCTGCCGGAACCAGCCGACGTTCAGGTCCATCATCAGCCCGGGGGTCTGGAAGTTCATGGCCACGATCTGACAGCCGCACTTCCAAAAGTCCTGCGGGTTCATGTTGCTGGAGTCGATCCGCATGGGGCTGGGGAAGACCCGGGCCAGAAAGCGCTTGTTGTAGTTGACGAAGTCCCCGGGGCTCTCGCTGGCGTACTTGCTGGCCAGCACTTCGTTGAAGGAGCAGACCTCCCAGTACTTCTGGGCCTGGAAGGACACCTGGAATTCCTTGAACTGCACGGACTTGCAGATGCTTACCAGCTCCGACAGCTCTTTGCAGAGCTGGAAGCGCTTGGCCGGCAAGTGGTTGGGCAGCTCCGTGCTCTCCTTGCTCATCCTCTGGGACATCTCCGCGCCCTCATCCTCGTCGGTGACATCGCCCTCGACCCCGGAACAGCTGGAGGACAGCTTCTTCGCCTTGACCAGGATCTTCCCTTTCAGGACGTCTGGGGACGGCAAGTAAGATTCCTCCACGTTAGGTGACGTCGTGTACAGCTTGTCTCCCAGAATCTTCTTCATGTGCTGCACCATGACCTTCTGCTGCTTGATGGAGCAGTGATTTTCCAGACACAGGATGAGCGGGTACTCGGAAGCGAGGAAGGCGTACTTGTTAATGATGTCGATGACGCTGCGGAAGACGATCTGAGAGGTCATGGTGTGGCCCGTGTAGATCACAGGCTCATTATCCGGCCCGTCCCAGACGTCCAGCTCCACACTCCGGCAACCCATTTTAAGCGCTCGGATGTACCCTGTGATATCAGAGGGGCCTCGGAACTGATCCTCGATCAAGTACGTGTTGTGAGATGAATTTATAAAGTAATGAGACAGAGGCTGCTTCATGTCCTGACAGACCTTCTTATGCTCTGGGTCAAATATGTAACAGTCAGGCGACATAAGGTAGTTGGTGAACCCGTCTATGGACAGCCAGCCCTTCTCCTGACCCTCTCTGGATGGCTCGTACTTGTGGATAATCTCCAGGCTTATTTCCTCATTTATGTGCGCCACGCCCTGCTCTGCCTCCAGAAACATCATCAGGTCCTTGGTATCAAGGAATTCTTTATTGCTTGAGAACTGAACTAAAAGGAAATAAATTTCAGGTCTAGTACAAAGCTCGTGGAAAACCTCAACAAACTCCTCCTTTGTGACGTCAGTACCAGTTTTGTCCTTGGATTTATGCAGTTCTTTGAACTTAAGCTCGATTTTGCTTGTTTTTAAGCCAGGATTGAGATTCCTGATACACTGCACGGCACTGCATAGCGTTATATGTCCCAGGTTATCTACATCAATTTCACTAAACATCTGTGAAACCCAAGAAGTCCTCATGTTGTCCTGGCTACTTTCTAACATGTCAAGGGTATGTTTTCCATAAGAAATTAGGTACCGCAGTCCCGTGACCCAGATGTTGGCAACGTCTGCAGAGTTGGCAACCAAATCCAGTGACTCATAGTTCTCTCCGTAGATGACTGAGAACGCACAGTCTTCGGATATCTGGTCGGAAACGCCATTGCTGCGGAATATGTCTGTATTTTTCCCCGTTCTCACTTCCTTGATGGACTTAATATCAATCTTGGCTTTCTCAGAGTCCTTCTTGGATGGTTCCCACCTCAGGCTCTGCATGTCGGCGTCCAGCAAGAAATACCTGTGGTAAATTCTCGAGTTGGAGCGGACCTTTCTGAGCTCGGAGCCCTCCACCATGGCAGTGATGCAGTCGCCCGCGCTGCTGATCTTCTTCTCTGTGGGCATGCTGCTGAAGGAGACGGTCTTCTTCCGCTCCCGCTTCTGTTTCGTACCATCCTAGGAGAGGAAAACCACAGTGGATTAGAAGAGCACAAACGCAGGCTTCTGTATTCAAGACTAGGCACAGAAATTTAATTTCCTTGGGAGAAAACTCATACTCTTGGGATTTCCTATTGTATGTCCCGTAATGCATGGCGCTCATGCACTTCTGAAGCTTAGAAGTGGCCTCTGTGTTTACAGCCTAATGCTGCTGCTGCTAAGTTGAGTCAGTCGTGTCCGACTCTGTGCGACCCCATAGACGGCAGCCCACCAGGCTCCCCCGCCCTTGGGATTCTCCAGGCAGGAACACTGGAGTGGGGTGCTATTGCCTTCTCCATTACAGCCTAATACAGACAGGTAAAAAAATCATTATGGAATAATTGCAATCCATAAATGTCAAGAGACACGACTTGAAAGCAAAACACAGTAGAAGCTTGCATACAGAACTGGCCACATGGTTTGCAGGGCTCAGGGGAAAAATGACCATGCAGGACTCGGTGTTCAGAAACTGAGTTTAAGAAGGCTGTAGAAGGGCGTTAAGACCCCTGCAGGGCCCGAGTCACACACGGGTCACACAGCCACTCAGCAGGCCCTGCTGGACACCCTTCTCCTAACCAGGCTTCTCAAAAGGGTGTCACTAGACCACTTTGCTCAGAATTCCCAGGGAATCAGCTCTCCAAGGGGTGATGCCCCGGCATTTACATTTTAGGCATCAGTCTAGGAAACAGGAATGTACTGTAAAGATTGAAACCACTCCCTAACCACGTGGACCCACTGAGCTGTCTGGGCTGCGTCTGGAAAACTCGGCATGAGCCATTAAATTACGTGTTACATGAGTAGACCCTGGAATTCCAGCAGCGATTCCTGGCTCTTCAGAGTCTCATGTTAGATGAGTCGCGCTCCTAAATACTTCAAATAGACATGGTTTTTCTTCTGCCATTATATTAAGTCTGGGTGGGAGCCACAGACTTGAGGTGGCGGTGCTTCTAAGATTCTGGAGTCCGATTAAAGCCTGCTCCCATGCGCCAGAGGAGTGATTAGAACAAGTCTCCTAATAGTAACAGACTATTAACACTACCAGGAGAAGGCAATGGCACCTCACTCCAGTACTCCTGCCTGGAAAATCCCATGGACGGAGGAGCCTGGAAGGCTGCAGTCCATGGGGTCGCTGAGAGTCGGACACGACTGAGCAACTTGACTTTCACTTTTCACTTTCATGCACTGGAGAAGGAAATGGCAACCCACTCCAGTGTTCTTGCCTGGAGAATCCCAGGGACGGGGGAGCCTGGTGGGCTGCCGTCTATGGGGTCACACAGAGGCGGACACGACTGGAGCGACTTAGCAGCAGCAGCACCACCACCAAGTGAGAGCGTCAGGCAGCACCTGCGTCTAAGGCGCTTTGCGTCCTTCCTCAGCTTCCCTGCATGATGTCACGGGTGTCCACCATGAGGAGGTGACGCCACATCTGTGTATGTGTTCAAGTTCTTTCCCTGTACAGACATCTTTATTATTTTATTTTTAAAAAATGCTCACATGGCCTCACTACATCTTTCACAGTTTAAACCTAAAACTTGACACTGCCTCACAGGAGGTGTATGAAATTAGTGAGCAATTTTCAGTAAGTCGTTATATTCATAAATAAGAAACAGAGAGAAAGATTGGGATTATATGACTTTCACGGCAATAAAGTAAAGAGCATGCAAAATCTCATACAAAGGCATTCTAACCTTCCTGCTCTGGAGAGAATCTATTTTGAATAAAACCCCTGAATTTTGAAAAGTGATTAAGCTATTCGTTAGGTCTAAAATTTAAAACCACTTTTACTTTTCAAATACCTATACTTCCAAAAGCAATTTGCAGAGGTAATTAAACTTTAAATCACATAGGTATCGTTTCCCTCAAAGTTTCAAAATGAACCTGAGAGGCTTTTGTGATCTGAATGCCAAGAAAAGACAGAAAGGCTGGATGGCAGAGTATTTCTTTACAGTTGTATCCTCAGAACAATAAAGTGCAGAAGACATTAAAACTGCAGTGATGGTATCCATAAGATGCGCTGTATTATAGCTGCTCCCATCCCTTAGATTTGGATTGTATTCTATCTATTTGAGCAAGTTGGCATGAGGTTAAGGCTATAACCAGCCATACATAAGGACATGAAGCAAACGCATGAGTTCCAGAGCAAGGGTTGTCTTTACCTTCAACACACTTTCACCTTTCATAAGGACAACACGCTAATTAAGTACATTTATAATTTTTATAAATTATATCTCAAAGCTGCCATTAGTAAAAAGGAATCACAAAGCTAAATGGAAGTACTGGCCCACTTATTCACTGAAATACGTATACAGCATTTTCTCAGCATTGCAATCATTCCTTCTGTCATTCTCAACATATTGCCTGACACTGGCCACCACTTTCTAATCTATTACAACAACTATTTGGAACCTCTTTGCTCTTCAGATGGAAAAGCCAAGTTTTACAAGCAGGTTAGTGACGCCCGCACGTGCTTGCACGCCCACATCCACGGGACAAGCAGTGGCTTCCGTTGCATCCTCGTGGCGGCAGAAACACAACCCTGCCCCTCACGGGCTCTGCTGGGTGACTTCAGGGCACTGACCCCGCCACAGGCACGTGACGGCCCCCAGTCCAGGCTGAGGCAGAGACAGCAGGGACTCCCCTAAGCAGAGACCGCGCCTCCCTCCTTCCCGGCCATCGGCTGTCGCCAAGAACCACCCCTGTTCTCTCCACGGCGCAGGGAGGCTCTCTCTCCCTCCCCACCGGCAGACAAAGCTATGAGAAAGCCTCGCGGGAGAAGGGTGCGCGCCTAGAGACCGACGACGACGACGGGGGAGCTGGCGGGGCCGGCCCTCATCCCGGGCGGGACCAGGACCCCTGGCTGAAAGTGGCGGCAGGACATGGGGGCCAGCCGGCCCCGGGGCCCCGAGAAAGGAAGGGCGTGCACGCGGAGGGGGAGACCCGGCCCCGCCTGCCGCGGCTGGCCCAGAACCTTCTGTCTGCGGGAGTGCTCCCTGCCAGTGCTCGCGATTGCTCTGCCCACACTCTCTGCTTCCTCCTGCTCCGGAGACTCTACCTTTCTAAGAGCGAACCCATTTCCTCCAGCTCGTCCGTTTAATTGGCACAGAGCTGCTTGCAGTAGTCTCTTATGACCCTCTGTATTCCTGCGGCGTCAGTTGTAATCTCCTTGTTTCATTTCCAGTTTTATTGGTTTGAGCCCTTTCCGTGTTTTCCACGACGAGTCTGGCTGAAGGCCTATCGATTTCGTTTATCTTTCCTAAGCCGCAGCTTGCAGCCTCTCTGATCTCTGCTGCTGTCTTCCTCGCCTCTGCTGTCCCAGAATCTCGGTCCCACTTGTACCTATTTCCTCTGGGTTCACTTTTAGCAGAGACCGTGCGCCTCAGCTAAGCAGTTCGTCTGCAGCAGAATCGGGATCTATTTTCTACGTTGCCTCTGAATGTTAGCGACCTCAAACTTAAAAAGTGGTGAAACTCTGTGTGCTACACCTACAGTTCCTTAACTAAAGGAAAACTCAACGCATACAACTTAGGTGCACTAAATCTCCTAACACCAGAGTAAAAAGACATACTTTTCTGCTGAGAGGGAGATGCCTCCAAATACTTTTAAAAATAGCACAGGTGACGTTTCAGAACCGGCTCTGAATGCTGTAAGCATGCGTCACCTGAGCTTCTGGGAGGTGAGAACCACAGCCTGTAAATGCACTTGGGCCGCTGGTGCGACTCTGCCGCTCCACCAGCTCTTCTCACTCCAAGAGAAGGAGCACAAAGGTGAGGTCTCGTGTAGAAGAAAGCCAGCTACCGGAAGAACCCGCCTCCAGGCCAGCCCTGAAATTCTCAGTTCTCGATACAGGGTCACAGAATTCTGAGTGGGACAGAAGCTGAAAGATTCATTTATGCATTTAACCCACACGTATCGAGACTAACACCTCAGGACCAGGAATACTTTTGTGAAAGCAGTGAGCTAGAAAGAGGCAATAAGCAAGCTCTCCCGCACCACGGCAAGCTCAGGAGGAAAGGGGAGTGGCCACACAGAGCCCAGTGAAAAACACACCTGCTTCTAATAAGACTGCCTGCTTCATGTAACAGAGGCTTGTCACCACCTTTTCACCTCTACAATGAGCGCTGACGGGGTATTTTGGAGGGCACAGTCCGTAACGGGGGTGGGCGGTTTCAAACACTCTCACCCTGGAGTGAGGAGACAGACACACGGGCCTCACTCTCTTGCAGGCTCCAAGGGGCTCGGTTCCAACACAACCAACAAGGCGCCTCCTGGAGAAGGGGTCGCCCACCCGAGGAGCTGCAGCCTGGCCTCAAGGACCAGGAGCTGCTGTCCGGTTGGGAGGGACAGGCCTCCCGAGACCCAAGGCATTCCTCTTGAGTGTCCTTCTTTATTCCTTTCAAAATTACTGATGTATTTGGGTGTGTCAGGTTTCAGCCGTGGCCCGCGGGGTCTTCCTTGTATCAGGCAGGATCTTTTGCTGCAGAGCGCGGACCCCCCGTCGTGGCGGGGCTCAGCGCTGGCCCGCAGGGTGTTCCTTGTATCAGGCAGGATCTTTTGCTGCAGAGCACAGACCCCCCGTCGTGGCGGGGCTCACGGACCCCCCGTCGTGGCGGGGCTCAGCGCTGGCCCGCAGGCTCCGCAGCGCCTGGGCATCAGCACCTGCAGCGGGTGGGACCCCACTAGACCCGCGTGCGGCCAGCTGCTCCACAGCACATGGATTCCCGCTCCCCAGCCCAGGATCGAGCCTGCGTCCCCTGCATTGCAAGGCAGGCTCTCAACCGCTGGACCCCCAGGGAGGTGTCCCTCCTGTATTTCTAGCTGATTTCTTTCCATTTTCTGTTTGATTGCGAGAGACAGTGAAGGTCACTCAGTCGTGTCCAACTCTTTGCAACCCCGTGGACTATACCGTCCCTGGAATTCTCCAGGCCAGAACACTGGAGTGGGTAGCCTTTCCCTTCTCCAGGGGATCTTCCCAACCCAGGGATTGAGCCCAGGTCTCCCACATTGCAGGCGGATTCTTTACCAGATGAACCAGCAGGGAAGGCCCAGAACACTGGAGTGGGTAGCCTATCCCTTCTGCAGGGGATCTTCCGGACCCAGGGATGGAGCCCAGGTCTCCTGCATCACAGGCGGGTTCTTTACCAGCGGAGCTATCAGGGAGTGTCTCAGCAAACACCATGAGAAAATGACGAATCAGCATCGAGATTCACACCCCGGGAGAAGCAGCGGTGGTTCTCGTGGGGGTTGGGGCACTGACAGAACGGGGGTGGAGCCTGTGGACAGAGCAGCGTTTACCTTCTGGTTTGTGTGAGTTCAGTTATTTAATCTGATTTGTAAGTAACATTAGACAAGAGTATGAGATCTTTATGTTTATTGGAGGGAGTCTGGGAATTAAAGAGAGTTTAGAAACACTGAGTTAGAGAAAACAAAACACCCCAAAAGCAACTTGCAGCCCCGTAAGAAGGCACTGCAAGGCCTGACCTTTCTGTCGCTCAGTAACAATAGCTCCGAGTTGAAGGAATGCGTCACACCGGGCACATCAGGGTTACCTTGCAAGGTTTTCTCATACATCTTTAAAACTTTGATGTGCTCTCCAAGAGCAAAAAGGAAAAAAAAAAAAAGCAAAGATCTGGAGCAAAACCGGTCACTCTGAAGGTCATTTCACCGCATCAGATGAACCCACAAAGAATAAAATGACCTGAAGGAAAGCGAGGAACGGCCAACTGCTGCCTCCCACTCACCCAGAGGCGCCCTTTGCTGTGAGCGACAGAAAGCTGCTCGGCCCGAGGATGCACCCCTCACCGACCTGCTGACGGCTTGGGAGCCGGCGGGTGTGGGGACAGTCCCCGTGGCAGGCGGGTCCAGCTCTGATGGCGGCTTCCGATCCAGAAAGCCGAAAGGGAATGTTGTTCCCACTTGGCAAGAAACAAACCAGGCTGTCAACAAAGTCACCACCTTTCTTATACCCATCAGAGAACCGTGGTCACGAGGGACCTGAATGCCGAGGAGCGGAAGCCCCTCCGAGGACAGGAAAGACACAGACGCTGTTGTTTCACAGTTTGCAGAGAGCGGGAGGAAGGGGGCCATCACAGAAGCGCATATGAGAGATCACGTACAGTGGCAAGGAGACCCTGAGGGCTGCTCACTGCATCAGCCTGGGTAACTGGGAGCCCCCCACACAGGGCGAGACAGCACTCCCAGGGAAGCCTCATGGGCTGCTCCCGAGGAAGACGGGGGCAGAGCGGGAGGGAGCCCCTCTCTAGGGCCCAGGAATGCAGCAGGTGAAGGGGTCACCATGGAACGTGACCACTCCCCCAGCTCCGCTCCCATCCAGAAGCAAAAGCCTTAAGCCTAAGCCACAGTGGAAACTGCAGCAAGCCTGCTTTTCCCCTGGGCCACTCGGGGAAAGGCAGAAGCAAAGCCCATCTACTTCTGCAGCCTCGCTGACCAAGACCGGCACCCCTTGGACTGGGAAGCCTGCACCAACGATGCAGACCTCTACCACCATCAGCGGAAGGGAGAAAGGATCCATGGATACAGCGGAACCTAGTGACTCAGGAAGCGGGGCAGGGTGCCCACAAGGTCCCAGCCCTGAAGCCCACGGCTTCCTAAGACTGAAACTAGATCGGGGGACTGAGAATCCAAGCGCCACGTGGTAAGCGGTGTTCCCTGGGGGAGGGGCCAGACCGCGGAAAGAGACCTCCTCCTGACACAGGCGCCCAGCTGAAAGCCCACGGCAGAGCAGGAACCTCGCGTGACCCCCAGGACCCCAGCCCCCGCCTGGACACGAGGTGGCATGGTCCGCAGGCAGGGGACTGTGAATGGGTGGGGCTCTCAAGGCAACAATGGCAGCTTAAAACACAAGCCTGGATCAGTTATTTACCAGGGTGACTCAACTTCCCCAAACAAGGAAGACCTAGAAGAAGAAGAGGCCCGTTCATTTCTGAGTATAAATAGTATTTACCTCGGTCTCCATTAAACATGGTTTAGCGTTCAATAAAAATTATGCCACACATACACACACACACACACAAGGTAAGGAAAAAATCCACTGTTAAGAGACAAAGCAGTCAGACTCAGAGGGAACCTAGACCTTTCAGACGGGGACTCTAAGACAACTCGTATTAATATACAAAAGAATGGGGGATAGACAATATTCAGGAGCTATTCATGAGAATGGGCTATTTCAGCAGAAAGATGGACACTATAAAGACGAGTCCAATGGAAATGCTATTTAAAAACTCTAAATATCAGAGCTAATGAATTCCTTTGATAGGCTTATAAGCACACTGAACATAGCCAAGGAACGAGTCAGTGAACTTGAAAAGGTATCAACAGAAATTGTCCAAAATAAAACACAAAGAGATTTTAAAAGTAAAAAATGTAAAACAGTGCATCCCAGAGTTGCTGTAGAACATATGTGAAAATTGAGTCCCAGCAAAAGAGAGACACAGCATGAGAAGAAATAATGTCCTAGAATTCCCCAAAATTAGATCCAAGAAACTCAGGCACGATGATACACACACGCACTCCTGGACTTATGTTACTGGAGTCAAACTGCTGAAAAGTACATACAAAGAGGAAAGTTTGAGGTGGCCAGAGTGAAAGAGAAAGAGAAATACTGAGGAATGGGGGTGAGCGCTCCAGTTCAAGCGGATTACAGGTGATCCACTCACACCTAGCCACAGGCTGCCTATGGATCCTGTCTGCAAATGTGCTATGTGCAGTGACTACTGATGGGAAAAGCAATTCTCTTTAAAAGGGCAGTAGTCCCTAAGTTCAGTTCAGTTCAGTTCAGTCGCTCAGTCGTGTCCGACTCTTTGCGACCCCATGAATCACAGCACGCCAGGCCTCCCTGTCCCTAAATTTCCCTCTAATTCCCCAGATGAAGGTGTCCCTAACGAAAATGTAGGTCTGTGCGGAGTCACAGGTGAGTTTCAGAGGCTGCACAAAACTGACTGGATTCTGAAAGTAATTTGCAAACCCATCTCACTTCTTCTAAGAAGTTTAGAATCTTGGCTTTATTAACATAAATTTTAGAAGATACAGAAAAAGATTTATCATTTCATAAGAAAGAATGTCAACCTTAAATGTTAAAGGCAAAGGATAAAAGTTTTACAGGATTGTAAAGGTAATGTTAAGGTTATCCAAAAGAGAAATGACGGACTAAGAGACAGGAAAGAGAAAACGACATCATTTATGGGTATAAGTAATGGGATTTTGCTAATAAAAACAGCAAAGTCAACCAATCGCAAAAGAGCTCTTATTTATAGCTGTGAAATGGTCTTTATTCCAAGGTAGAACAAAATGATCCAGCGATCTATAGACTCTCTAGTTTAGGAATTACCCATGGAAACGGGATGGGTCACAAGACGTGAGCTAGCGTCGCATGTTCCCCACCGCTCAGGTCTCCCGCCTGTAAAACAGGGATTAAAGATGGCTGCACCCACAAGTTGCTCACAGTCCCTGCTTCAGAGGGCTGCTGTAAGGATGAAATGAGGCCATGCTGGGAAAGTTCTCCAAACACTGCCTGAATTTTTTTATCCTCTATGTTAGACCCTGCTGGGCTGCAAGGAGATCCAACCAGTCCATCTTAAAGGAAATCAGTCCTGAACATTCACTGGAAGGACTGATGCTGAAGCTGAAACTCCAATGCTTTGGCCAGCTGAGCCAAAGAACAGACTCATTGGAAAAGACCCTGATGCTGGGAAAGATTGAAGGCGGGAGGAGAAGGGGACAACAGAGGATGAGATGGTTGGATGGCATCACTGATGCGACGGACATGAGTCTGAGTCAACTCCAGGAGTTGGTGATGGACAGGGAGGCCTGGCATGGTGCAGTCCATGGGGTCACAAAGAGTTGGACATGAATGAGCAACTGAACTGAACTGAATAAATACATTTCAGGCTGAAAGAACTTCTTCATGAAAGAAGAATAAAAAGAAACACTCTCTTAAATGTGTCCCTGCAGTACTCTAATCACCTAGGATTTGTGGGGCGTTAGCCCCACCCCAGAAGAATCAGGGTGCACAGCACTCTCTCTGGGCCTTAACTGAAGCCACTGCTTAATGCTACCACAGAACTTTCCAGCACAACCAAACGGATGCGACGCACAAGACACCTCGAGAACCTGTCAAAATAGCCAGATACCCTCTCAAAACAAGGCTTCAGAAGACTGTATTCTCCTTGTCAAGAAAGAACAAAGAAATAAGCCCTTTCTTAGAAAGTGACCTGTTAATTTTAAATCCCATCAATTCAGCGACACTCACAATTTAACTCATGTACTATTCATGGAGAAGGCAATGGCACCCCACTCCAGTGCTCTTGCCTGGAGAATCCCAGGGACGGGGGAGCCTGGTAGGCTGCGGTCCATGGGGTCGCTAAGAGTCGGACACAACTGAGCGACTGCACTTTCCTTTTTCACTTTCATGCACTGGAGAAGGCAACGGCACCCCACTCCAGTGCTCTTGCCTGGAGAATCCCAGGGATGGGGGAGCCTGGTGGGCTGCCGTCTATGGGGTCGCACAGAGTTGGACACGACTGAAGCGACTCAGCAGCATAACTATTCATATGTAAAAACTGCTGGGTTCCCCTGGTGGCTCAGTGGTAAAGAATCTGCCTGCCGATGCAGGAGACATGGGTTCGCTTCCTGATCCTGGAAGATCCCCCATGCTGCGGAGCAGCTAAGCCAGGGCACCGCAGCTGCTGAGCATGCGCTCGGGAGCCCGGCAACCCCGACCACGGCGCCCACGAGCCACAGCTACTGAAGCCGCGTGCCCGCGAGCCTGCAGCAGCGGGAGGCACCGCAACGAGGAGCCGCGCCTCGCAACTAGAGGAGCCCTGCTCGCCGCAGCTAGGGAAACGCCTGTGCGGCCACGGAAGACCCAGCCCAGCCAAGACTGATACGCAGGCAAACCGTTTTTAAAAGTTTTGAAGCAACGATCCCCATAATAGTTTTATCTAAGAAATAATCCAATGACCACTCAAAGCACCCTCTGATCAGAATTTTTCAGACGATTCCTTCTTCTTTATACTGCCACATCCTTTCCTACAGTGTTCAAAACAACTGCATGTAAAGAAGATAGATTCCCAGTTCCTATAAAATGAAGTTTTCCAGGTCAGGTTAAAGCTTCTAAATCATTCAATGCAATAGGTTACACCTGCCTTTAAAACACTGGGGTTTTAATTATAAAATCAGTGGACCATAATGGAATATAATACTTTCAAGACAACATTCTTTTGGTGAAACACTTTCATTGCAACCGAACTATTTATTCAAAGTAAATTCACAAAACCATCATTCATATCTGTGTCAAACGTAAACTGCAATAAAATTCATTGGATTTCTCCAGTAATGAAAAACTTAAGGGTGAGCAATGAGCCCCTATAAACTACCCTTGTGCTACTCTACATTCCAGCGAAAATACTGATACTATACTAATGAATTTTCATTCATAATCTGTAATAATGGTGCTTAAGTGGCCCACTTTGAGGTGAAATCTGTCAGTGTTTCTCAACTGTGTATCAGATAATTCCTTATTTGCTGCTGCTGCTGCTAAGTCACTTCAGTCATGTCCGACTCTGTGTGACCCCATAGACGGCAGCCCACTAGGCTCCCCCCACCCCGTCCCTGGGATTCTCCAGGCAAGAACACTGGAGTGGGTTGCCATTTCCTTCTCCAATGCATGAAAGTGAAAAGTGAAAGTGAAGTCACTCAGTCATGTCTGACTATTCGAGACCCTATGGACTGCAGCCTACCGGGCTCCTCCGTCCATTGGATTTTCCAGGCAAGAGTACTGGAGTGGGGTGCCACTGCCTTCTCCAAATTCCTTCTTTAGCACATTATAAATCCTGCTGACCACAGGCTTCCTATACTGCAGAGCTATTTTGAGATGTGGTTATATAACCTTAGCTGTTAATAATTGTCTGGTAAATCATACTGAATTTTAAAAGGTATGCAAGTCGAATCACATAATGTGAGTCCTTAGCTACTAACTTGAGTACCTTCTCAGTCACAGCTCTCCCCCTAAATCATGCTGATTCTTCACAACGTCAGAGTAGCTTAGGAGGAAGAATTCATTTTCCTCATTTTTTAATCCTCACATCCATCACTGCATTGAGAGGAAGGTGATGGCAGTCCAGGGCAGTCAAGACTCAGAAGCAAAGCTTCCACAGAGATCCGTACGCAGGAAAAGCTACTCTGCGGGCTGTATCCGTCACAACAAAGAAGAACAGCAGATCTTCCAGTCAGGGATTTTCGTAATTCCACAGCTATTCTAAAATTAAAAGTCCAAAGGAAAACCGCTTCACCAACGATATTTTTATGCCATGCTCTTGTTTATTTTCTTTCTATCTTATCTAAAAGGGGGGGAAAAAACCTTTCAAGGGCTTTTTTTAAAACCCAATGGTTTATTTGCATATGAAATTCGTGTATGTGTTGGGGGGGTGGGAGTATCAGGGGGGAAATAAAGCATAATTCATATGAAAGGGAAACTCAGCTTTCCACAAAATATTCTTTTCAGTCTCAAGCCATTCATGCGCCTTTAGCAGCCCAGGCCTCAATGCTGTGTCTTCTCCAAACTCATACAGTATTTATAGTCTCTGCCTTAGAATTTGACACTTAGTTATAGTCAGATCTCCAACTGTTTTATGTGGGTTAGCCTTATCTACTCAAATAGAAAGTAAACTTTCTGCAAGAATGGGCCATATCTTATATTCTATAACCCCTGGCTGGCCCAATTCAAGCAGTCAGAGCAGTAACACCTTCTGATGAATTTTTATCTCAGTGATGAAGGGGTCAGTCCAACAAGAGGGTATGACACTTGTAAATATGCAGGTACCCAACAATGGATGGAGCACCTAGATGCAGAAAGTAAATATCAACAGAGCCAAAAGAGAGAAACCCACAGCAACAGAATAATCGTAAGGGACTTTAACACCCCATGTTCATCAATGGTTAGGTCATCCAGATGGAAAATCAGTAAGGAAACATTGCTCTTAAATGGCACATGAGACCAGATGGACTTGACAGACATATAACAGAACATTCCATCCGAAAGCAAGAGAACACACATTCTTCTCAAACGCACATGGAACATTCTCCAGGGCAGATCACGTGCTAGGCCACAAAACAAGTCTTAACAAGTTTAAGAGTGAAATCGTATCAAGTATCTTTTCTGACCACCATGGTATAAACCTAAAAATCAGTTACAGGAAAACTTTACAAACGTGGAGATTAAATAATATGCCACTGAACAACTGTTGGGTCAAAGAAGAAATAAAAAATACCCGGGATAAATGAAAATGGAAATGCAACATACCAAAAATTATGGGATGCAGCAAAAACAGTTTTAAGAGGGCACTTCATAAGGCCAAATGGCTACATTAATAAGAAAGATTACAAATAAACAACCTAACTTTATGCCTCAAGGAACTAAAAAATGAAGAGAAAACTAAAAACAAAGTTGGTAGAAGGAAACAGCAAAGATGAGAGTGGAAATAAATGGAATTGATATTAAAAGACAACAGAGAAGATTCACGAACTAAGAGCAGTTTTATTTTATTTTTTTAAGACAGACAAACAGAACTTGAGCTAGACTTGCCAAGAAAAAAAGAAAGAGAACTCAAATAAAATCAGAAATCAATGTTACGATTGATAACAAAGAAAAACAAAGGAAGAGTTTTGAGGATTGGTGTCAATTCTTCTTCAAATGTTTGGTAGAACCAGTGAAGTCACCTGCTTCTGGCCTTTTCTTTGTTTGGAGATTTTCAAAAATTCAAAGCACTTATTTGAAAAACACAACAAAGTGCTTTTCATTTACATGATCTCATTACTGACCAGTCTGCTATACTGTTTGTTTATTTATTTATAAATTAAATACATGTGCTATCTATTAACAGATTGTACAGGCTGGAAAACATTCACAAAATTAAACTGAAGTCCTAATATTTCCTTCCATGCTTGCCCAACCTAGCAACTACTGCTATAAACCACGAGTCCCACACTCAAGGCCCACAGGGCTGTGGAGGCCCCTTCCCTGTCCTGCAACCCTCAGCCAAAAATCCCTACAGCTCTTCTGCAAGGATCCCCAGTCTCCAGCTGGGTGGGGGGCTCCGTGCCTCCCCTTTCTCCCAGGTCTCCACTCAGACAGGCTTCTGGACAGACTCCTCCAACATGCCGGCTGCTGGTGGATCTGCTGGGCGGGGGGCTCCGTGCCTCCCCTTTCTCCCAGGTCTCCACTCAGACAGGTTTCTGGACAGACCCCTCCAACATGCCGGCTGCTGGTGGATCTGCTGGGCGGGGGGCTCCGTGCCTCCCCTTTCTCCCAGGCCTCCACTCAGACAGGTTTCTGGACAGACCCCTCCAACATGCCAGCTGCTGGTGGATCTGCCCTCTGCCACTCACTCCACTCTGCCCTTGAGAAGGGGTGGCAAGCGCAGAGACACCGAGGCTCACACGGGCCTGAGTGCTCCAGCGCTGGAAGGCGGCCAGAGCGGCTGCACTCCGCTGGACGAGCCTCAGGGCGGCCACAGCGAGGCGCAGAGGCCAGACCCTGCAGCGTCTTACAGGAAGGCATCTGGATTCCATCCTGAGAGCAGCAGCTTAAAGGACAGCTTCGTGGTCTGATTTACTCTTTCAAAACAGTGCCCAGTGGAGAGTGGATTAGAAAGGAGAAAGAGTGGGGACAGGGAGATGTTAGCGGTGAAAAGACAACCAGAGCACCGCAGACAAAGCACGGTGGGAGCTGGGGGCACAGCGGTGACGGCAGAGCCGCAGATTGAGACGGTTTCAGGATGACTTAAACGGTGGGGCTGGCGACACTCGCTGACGGACCGACAGGCTCATGAGTGGGACGGGGGAATCGAAGATGACTGCCAAGTTTCTGGCTTGACTAAATGATGCATAGTAACCCCGCTTATTTAGACGGGGAAGATTAAGGAGGAGTTTTTTGAGAGGGGCGATCAGTAGTTTTATTTTGAATATGGTAAGTTTGAGATGCCTCTAGATGTCCAAGTGAAGATATCAACTGGGCAGTTGAATATATGAATCTGGAAATCTGGAGAGAGGCCAAGCCTAAAAATGTAGGGGCCACAGCACCTCGGTGGCCCCAGGAGATTACCCACCGAAGGAGCAGAGACAGAAGAGATGGCCTCGGATTTAATCTGATGCATTCTAATAATTTAGGCTGGGTACAGAAAGAGGGACTAGCAAAAGAGGCAAGAAAGCAGAAGCTAGGAATGTAATTTCTAGTATTCTGGAGGTATTATAGCAGCCAGAATACTGTGGTATGGTAACAGCCAAAAAATAAAGTGTCTATATAAGAATAGTCAGTGATGCTTCTGAGAGGTTAAGATCAAGAAAGTGAAGCTTGCTCAACATTAGCAGAGCCTCTCCAGCTTTCTTACAGTTGCTGCTTGCATAATACATCTTCTCCCATCCTGTTGCTTTCAAACTATTTTTATCTTTGAATTTAGTTGCATCTTACAAAAAAAGAAAAGAAAAACCCACTCTGACAGTCTCTGCCTTCGAGTATATTACGTAATCCATTCGCATTAATGGTGTCACTGACACAGCGGGATGCACCTCCGCAACTGCCTTTGCTATATGCCCTGTGTCTTTTCACCTCTCTAGCCCCTTTATAATGCATTCTCTGATGCTAACTTAGTGGTATGTCAACCCACTCCAGTCCTCTTGCCTGGAAAATCTCCTGGACAGAGGAGCGTAGTATGCTACAGTCCATGGGGTCGCAAAGAGTCGGACACGACTGAGCAACTTCACTTCACTTCACTAGTGGTATGTGCTTGAGGTCTGGAAGCACAGAACTCTTTGTTGACCCTGGCGAGAGCAGTTTCAGGGTAGGAGCAGAGGCCACAAGGCCTCTAGAGTGAGCTGGAGACAGCGGTTAATAAGGAATGCAGATGGTGAGTGCAGTTACCTCGGCAAAGGAGGAGCCAGGGAGAGGAATTAGTAGTTACAGCGCGCGTGTTTCTTTTTTTATTCAGAGGTTTCCGTGCTGAAGGGATCTGTTCGGGAAAGAAGAGAAAAGGATGATCCTGGAGGAGGGAACAGATCTCTGAAGGGGCAGAGTCCTCAGCGAAGCAAGAGCAGATGGGACCCTCACCAGCTTGCCCCAGGGATGACTCTGAGCTGGACCCTGGGGAAATGTGAAGAGAGGAGTTTAATCGGAAAGAACAGCAGATGCAAAGGCAGGAGACGGGACAGAGCCTGCAGCCGAAGAAGCTCGGGGGGCCTGGGGCCGGGCGGGTAAGGGGAGGCAGGCGAGAGGCCCGCAGCAGTCCAGGAGGAATGCAGCCCTGGGGAGGACTCGGGCCTCCTCTGGGAGGGCCTCTGCAGCCCGGAGCACGCAGGTCAGAGCCGCGGACGAGGAGCTAACCATAGGTACCAAGCTGATAATCCAGCGCACGTCTTCTGCGCAAAGACAAGTCACCACCTGCTGTAACAGGTCAACTCATCAAGAGAGGCCTCATTTGTTTCACAGCTTTAAGAATCAACAGCCCATTCATGTGGGTATTTCTGCCTTCACAGCCTAAAACAACTGAGCTAAAGGATGTAAAACACTCAAATCTTTATGAACCCCCCCAAATGAATGAACGAACTCAAAGATTACTGCTTACAGGCTCATCACTTCAAACACCAAAGAGAAAGCTCTATCCTTTTAAAATGACTTTTCAAACACTTATAGTTATCTCAAAAAGGTATACTTGTTATAATCCAAAGTTTTTCCCTTCCGGTTTTATTGAGCTATGATTCCACCCCAGCACTGTAAATGTTTAAGGTGTTCAACACAGTGATTTCACTTACATACATCATGCAATGATTACCACAATAAGGTTTTTAAAAATTATTACTATTGAAGTTCTTTGTTTGTTGAAAAAAATTTTAAGTTATAGTCAATTTCCAACTCACCACTTTTCTATATAGAGTGTTGTATGCAAATAGATTTTCTAACGCAAGCAGCTGCTGACACGTCACAAACACAGCTCGCCTATGAGCAACAATGGTGGCGGCTGAGCCGCTCGGTCGTGTCCGACTCTTGCGACCCTGTGGACTGTAGCCTGCCACGCTCCTCTGCCCATGGGATCCTCCAGGCAAGAACACTGGAGTGGTTTGCTATTTCCTTCTCCAGGGGATCTTCCCGACCCAGGAATCGAACCCGGGTCTCCTGCACTGCGGGCAGATGATTTACCAGCTGAGCTATGAGGGAAGCAACAGTATACAGCCACTCTCTGCCATGCCCAAAGTAAGGCCCATTCTTTCAAATTAAAAGCTACACTTGGGTTAAGGAGTCAATAGAAATGGCAGTGGCTGCATGGCAGGAATCCATAAGGCTCGAGCGATTAATCCAGAGCATTTGGAAAACAGAGCGATGCCAATTTGGATGGCAGAAGGTCTGGTCTTGCCATTTCCCCTGAATCAGCCAGGACCCTTTTAAAACCACAAGTCCCTTCCAAATTAATTAGCTCATCAAACTGAAATGAAAAGCAGTTTTACAACCCAGCAAAATCTCATCATTAATGCATTTTAAATGGCCTGTGCCGCCAGTGACTGAAGCAGTCTCAGGCTTCAGTGAAATCTCCTGTCACCATTTCTAGCCCTCACTGCTCTAAGCCCCAAGTACTGAGAGATGTGACAAGACACCATGCACCATTAATCGCGCAGCAGGTACAAAATTCACCCCAAACGCAGCTTCCTGCAGCTGATGCATGTTTTAAATATTGCAACTCAGAACACACCATGAGCAGAGGTCCCTGCGTCATGCTGTCTTGATTACAAAACCAAGAAGCTCGAGCAATCCTACAGAGTAACGCTGCAGACTTTCATTTTGAGATATGGAACTAGAAGCGCTTTTTACTAACATGCTTCAGAATTCTGGTGTGAGAATGAAATATAGGCATTTATCAGGCATGCATAGACCTTATATGTATTTCTGCTAGCCTAAGCTAAAAATGCCACATTTAATTAAACTGCATTTTATTTCACGAAAGTTATCCAGACGTAAAAATGAGGACTCCTTCTGGGTCTGTGTGTCCTCAGTCGAGTCTGACTCTGTGTGACCCTGTGGACATTATTCTCGGTCTACTTGCAAACTAATCCCCCAAAGCCCTTCTTAAGTGAGATGCAGGCTTTACTCTGAGAATTAGCCCCACTTCTAAACAGTGCTTAGATTTCTGAGGGTTTTGAAGGTGGACCCTTCAGTTAATTTTGCAACCCTGACCTGATTCACCAAGGCCCCACTGAGACTGGAAAGAGGGTGCCAGGAAATGAAGCAGTGGCCAAGCCAGGCTTCCACAGGAGGGCCGGCACCCCCAGACCCAGATACAGCCAGGACCACCAGCGGGGCCGGCACCCCAGACCCCAGGGACAGTGAGGGCCACCAGCGGGGCCAGGACCCAGACCCCAGGGACAGTGAGGGCCACCAGCAGGGCCAGGACCCAGACCCCAGGACAGTGAGGGCCACCAGCAGGGCCAGGACCCAGACCCCAGGACAGTGAGGGCCACCAGCAGGGCCAGGACCCAGACCCCAGGACAGTGAGGGCCACCAGCAGGGCCAGGACCCAGACCCCAGGACAGTGAGGACCACCAGCGGGGCCAGGACCCAGACCCCAGGGACAGTGAGGACCACCAGCGGGGCCAGGACCCAGACCCCAGGGACAGTGAGGACCACCAGCGGGGCCAGGACCCAGACCCCAGGGACAGTGAGGACCACCAGCGGGGCCAGGACCCAGACCCCAGGGACAGTGAGGACCACCAGCGGGGCCAGGACCCAGACCCCAGGGACAGTGAGGACCACCAGCGGGGCCAGGACCCAGACCCCAGGGACAGTGAGGACCACCAGCGGGGCCAGGACCCAGACCCCAGGGACAGTGAGGACCACCAGCGGGGCCAGGACCCAGACCCCAGGGACAGTGAGGACCACCAGCGGGGCCAGGACCCAGACCCCAGGGACAGTGAGGACCACCAGCGGGGCCAGGACCCAGACCCCAGGGACAGTGAGGACCACCAGCGGGGCCAGGACCCAGACCCCAGGGACAGTGAGGACCACCAGCGGGGCCAGGACCCAGACCCCAGGGACAGTGAGGACCACCAGCGGGGCCAGGACCCAGACCCCAGGGACAGTGAGGACCACCAGCGGGGCCAGGACCCAGACCCCAGGGACAGTGAGGACCACCAGCGGGGCCAGGACCCAGACCCCAGGGACAGTGAGGACCACCAGCGGGGCCAGGACCCAGACCCCAGGGACAGTGAGGACCACCAGCGGGGCCAGGACCCAGACCCCGAGGACAGTGAGGACCACCTGCAGGGCCAGGACCCAGACCCCAGGACAGTGAGGGCCACCAGCAGGGCCAGGACCCAGACCCCAGGACAGTGAGGGCCACCAGCAGGGCCAGGACCCAGACCCCAGGACAGTGAGGGCCACCAGCAGGGCCAGGACCCAGACCCCAGGACAGTGAGGGCCACCAGCAGGGCCAGGACCCAGACCCCAGGACAGTGAGGGCCACCAGCAGGGCCAGGACCCAGACCCCAGGACAGTGAGGGCCACCAGCAGGGCCAGGACCCAGACCCCAGGACAGTGAGGGCCACCAGCAGGGCCAGGACCCAGACCCCAGGGCCAGTGAGGACCACCAGCGGGGCCAGGACCCAGACCCCAGGGACAGTCACGAATACTGGCAGCTGCTGGACTCCACTTCCCCATGGCGCAGTGACATCAAACCGGGGCATTTGTGGGTCACAGTGGGAGGTATTTTTAATGGATATATATGGAATCCAGAAAAGCTGGTGCTGATGAACGTATTTGCAAGGAAGGAATGAGACACAGATGCAGAGAGTGGCCTGTGGACGCAGCGGGGGAGGGACCGAGGGCCACAGAAGGGGAAGGCGGCGTCGACGTGCGTGCACCACCGGAGTCGGGTGGACGGCTGCGCAGGCTGCTCTGCAGCCCCGGGGCCGGGTCTGAGGTGACCTGGAGGATGACCTGGAGGGGGGTCCAGGGAGGGGAGGGCGGTTCCGGGGGTGGGATGTGTGTGCGATCACGGCTGACTCGCACTGCTGTATGGCAGAAACCAACACAACGTCGTAAAATTTTAAAAAAGAAAAAGCCTGAAAACTAAATAAGTACGCCACCACACCAGGGCCTGTCCCGGGCAAGCTGAAATCCACGCTTACCCTCCTTGAAAATGACCCTGTGAGCAACGTGCGGCATCCCCGCTAAGTGCCGGGCACTGGGGATCCAGGTGGAACCAAAGTCTGCTCCCAGCTTCAGGCATGGCCCATCCTGACTGGCAGGCAGCCCGCCAGCTGGCCATGACCCTGCCCCCGCACTGGCCGGCAGGTCCTTAACCACTGGGCCCCCGGGAAGCCCTGCCGCTGCTGCCTTGAATCCGAGGACGCGCCCGGGTGTCCCTCTGGGGATGGGGCCATCCTCTGGATGGGGCTTGTTTCTCGAGGATGCCACAGTTGTCTGCATCCTCGGTCCTGCTGGGGGTGGACCCCCAGCCCCACCCCCTGCCTGCCTGGCCGCCCTGCGTCCTCGACCAGCTCCCGGCTGTGATCGAAGGGTGCAATCGGCCCCCTGTTCCTAGCTGTGCAGAGCCCTGCTCTTCCATGACCCCCAGGGGCCTGGGCCCACGCCATGCCCCTGCACACTGCTGGGTGGGTCCCCGTTCTAAGCTGGCACTTCATCCACAACCTGGCCTGAAGTGAGACAAACGGGAGGGACGCTCTGCTGGATATAATGAACAGGGTGGGTGAGCGCGGTGCCAAGGGGCCACGCCAGGGCAGCCTGCCCCCTTCACGAAGGGGTACGGTTGGTGGAAGGGTATGTTTTAGGGGGAGCAGGGGTTCTCGGAGACGGTGCGAGGCGGGGTGAGGGGGCTGATGGCTGGGCTGTTCCAACTGACCGTCTCAACCGACCCAGGGAAGCTCCTCCGGCAGTCAAATCATGCCCCTCGACCCATGAATGTGCACTGTGGCTCTCACTGCAAATCCAAACACGACGTATCATATGCTTACGACATCGTTCCTATCACCAGCGTCACCATCAACCATCTATGACTCTCCCCTGTCACCTCAAAACCCACCTCTTCAAGTTCAAAAATGTCAACTGCTGCTGAGTTGGTCTGTGGCTCATGGCACGTGAGAAACACACCCAGCAATTAGATGACCTGAACCTTTATCTTTTAATCTGATTTGAGGCATCTCCCCCTCCTCCCCCAACAGGATGTAAAGTTCACATGGGTTTCCTGGAAATTATAAGGGCAACACGGAAATCACATTCTCTTCTCTGAGAAGAGCTGGAGCTTCAGCTGAGCCACGTTTATTCCAATTATCCATTTGTTTTTCAAGTAATTTGGTTGTGCTTTTAAAAGCATTCATGTAGAGCAGTTTTTAATTTAATAAGACTAGAACTTGAGAACAAGGGCTTTTCAAAATAAGACAGGATTAGGAATGTGCGGAAGACAACTTCCACACAGCCTGGACCGGTCCCCCGCAGCTGTCTCTGCTCTTGCAGCCCCCTCTGCTCTTGCAGACCCCCAGCCCTGGACGACAGTGGCAGGCCTTGAGTTAGGTTGTGCCGTGGAGGGTTAGTGAACTGACACTCTTTATGAATTATTTGAGGCAAGAGGACATTTCAAACAGGATGAAGAGAGTCAAGCGAGGCTGGCGCCTGGGATGACCCCTGGCCTGCGCAGGGGTCAGAGAGAACCAGATGGAAGTCGCCCCCCGCCCCAATCACCCAGCTGCAAGTGGGGGCCACCGGATACCGAAAGCCCACCGTACCCAGTGCTGCGCAGGGGCGGGGCGGTGGGCTGAGCTCCACCGAGCGGCGCCGATCAACAAGATCCCTCTGAAGCCTCCGCTCAGAGCCAAGGGCCGCCATCCCAGTTCAGAGGTCGGACGCTTGCCCAGGCAGATGGCAAGGTTCCTCCCCAAGCCCCTCCTCCTGCGCAGTGCAGAGCTGGCCCTCTGACCCCGGGCCCCGCTGGACGGCCTGGGAGGCTCCAACAGGCCTGCAGGGGGTGAAGCTGGCTGTTTCCCTCTCCCCCTGTCCCCGTGGGGCGTCCACTCTGCGTCCCCAGGGCCCCAGGCCCCGCACCCAGCCGCCCCGTCCCTCTCCCTGCAGGTCGGGATGCTTCCCGCACTTGCTGACCTCTGGGTGGCTCTCTGTCCCCCTTGGAGGCCTGCAGTTCTTCCAGCAACTATCACAACTCCCCCCGACCAAACACTCAAAGAGAGCCCTGCTTCTCTGCTGGGACCCCGAGGGAGTCGGGGCTCAAAGCTGTAGCTCTGAGAGCACCGCCTGCTCCCAACGCTGTGTGGCCAGTCCCCCGCTCTCCTGGGGGCTCTGCTGCTCCGCCAGCCCCCGCTGGGTGAGGCCACAGCCCAGGAGACCGGCTGGAGGCCTCGGCAAGGGCCGGAAGCCTCCTGAGTCCTCAGCCACCAGTTTTATAAAATGAGGAAAGTAATATAGTGTGTGCGTTAGTCGCTCAGGCATGTCCAACTCTTTGCGACCCTATGGACCGTAGCCCGCCAGGCTCCTCTGTCCAAGAGATTCTCCAGGCAAGGATACTGGAGCGGGTTGCCATGCCCTCCTCCAGGGGATCTTCCCGACCCAGGGATTGAACCCAGGTCTCCCACATTGCAGGCGGATTCTTTACTGTCTGAGCCACCAGGGAAGCCCTAGGAAAGTAATTACCTGTCTGTCCTTAACTGCCTGGAAGGCTTGGTACTAAATGTGAAAGTACTGTGGAGGCGGGCTTTCCTAAGACTCCTCCATCACTGATGGGTCGTCAAGTGATAGATGACTGGTCAGTGCAAAGGGGGCTCACCTGAACTGAACCCCCAAATCAAACTCGTGGACCTAAGTGGGTACAAATTGCACAAAGCTTCCTCCTAAGAGCTCTCTGCAGGCTCACAAGCAGCTCTTTCTCCTGTAACAAGAGGGAAGTGGGTTGGCCGAAGGTCCCCGCGGTGTCTGCACACGGCAAGGCCGCGTGGCCGCCTCACCCAGGGCTGACTTGGCCACTGCTGCTTCCCGGGCAGCGACCCTCGCCTGGGCTGAGAACACAGCGCCTGGCAACCGCGCCTGCTGCCCGGGACCACCACGGAGGGCGCCCAGACAGCACAGTCTGCCTGCAGAGGCCCTGGAGGCCCTCGCCAGAGGTCACGTGGACGCCACGAGGCTGATCCCAGCGCTCCAGCTGTCATTAGCGTCACCAGCCTCCTCTCCTGCAGTGAACGTTTATGAGGGTTTGGTGAGAGCTTTCGCCTCCGCCATATCCTCCCCAGACAGCTGGCCTCCTGGACGTCATCGCTTGCCTGCCCCGCTTCCCCTCCCGTGTTTTTATGTTGATTCTAAACACATGGGAACCTTCGTTTCATCTTTACTACCATTATGTTTTAATCACACTCGTGAAAGAAAAACTGTGCTATTTTGCCACATATTTACATAATCACGGGCCAACTAAAGGGCTAATGAGAAATACAGGCTCTGGTTTCCTATCCTGTTAGACTCTGACTGCTATTGTCTGCTGCGGTTACAAACACGAGTGTTTATGGGGAAAACACTGAGAGATCTCGGGGCAGACAGACGCTCTCCCCTGGTGGCTCCACCGGAAGGAGACAGACAGTCTGTCTAGCTTAGTGGCCTCCAAAAAGCATGAGAGTCACATATGTAATGTAAATTTTTTTTTCTAGCAGCCACCTTAAAAAATGCACACACAAAAAACAGATGAATAAACTTTAACAATTCATTTTATTTTGGGGGGGCCTCCAAAATCACTGCAGATGGTGATTGCAGCCATGAAATTAAAAGATGCTTACTTTCTGGAAGAAAAGTTATGACCAACCTAGATAGCATATTCAAAAGCAGAGACATTACTTTGCCGACTAAGGTCCATCTAGTCAAGGCTATGGTTTTTCCTGTGGTCATGTATGGATGTGAGAGTTGGACTGTGAAGAAGGCTGAGCGCCGAAGAATTGATGCTTTTGAACTGTGGTGTTGGAGAAGACTGTTGAGAGTCCCTTGGACTGCAAGGAGATCCAACCAGTCCATTCTGAAGATCAGCCCTGGGATTTCTTCGGAAGGAATGATGCTAAAGCTGAAACTCCGGTAATTTGGCCACCTCATGCGAAGAGTTGACTCATTGGAAAAGACTTGGATGCTGGGAGGGATTGGGGGCAGGAGGAGAAGGGGACGACCGAAGATGAGATGGCTGGATGGCATCACGGACTGGATGGACGTGAGCCTGAGTGAACTCCGGGAGCTGGTGATGGACAGGGAGGCCTGGCGTGCTGCGATTCATGGGGTCGCAAAGAGTCGGACACGACTGAGCTACTGAACTGAACTGAACTATCATTTCAACATTAAACATTAAAATAACATTGAATAATAAAAACATTAAAATCGTTTGCCCTCCTTTTTCATCCTGAGCCTTTGAAGGCCAGCACAGGGCACAGCTAGAACACAGCTCAGTGCCAGCAGACCAGGGCGCGGCGCTCAGGGGTCACTGGCCTCCAGGGCCCCCAGATCAGACAGAGCAGGCCGAGGAGACAAGCTCCTTGAGGAGAGGCTGCTGCTGCTGCTGCCTGGTCGCTCAGGCGAGTCTGACTCTGTGCGACCCCGTGGACTGCAGCCCACCAGGCTCCTCTGCCCATGGGATCCTCCAGGCCAGAACACTAGAGTGGGCTGCTGTGCCCTCCCTCAAGGGGTCTTCCTGACCCAGGGAGGGAACCAGGGCTCCTGCAGAGCAGGCGGATTCAGAGGACCCTGCTGCACTTAACCCCTCCCCTCCCCTCCTCTGAACATTTCCAGTCTGGTGCATTGTCCAAAGGAAGCCTGCAGCCTATGTCATCAGGGAACTCGGGAATCAACGGCTGCAAGAAGGGCTGCCATTCATAAAGGAAGGCAAAGCCAACACAAGCGTCTTGGGACGACATCCAGCCTGGCATCTGGCTCAGAGGTTAAAGTGTCTGCCTCCAATTTGGGAGACCTGAGTTCGATCCCTGGGTCGGGAAGATCCCCTGGAGAAGGAAATGGCAATCCACTCCAGTATCCTTGCCTGGAGAATCCCATGGACGGAGAAGCCTAGTAGGTTACAGTCCACAGGGTTGCAAAGAGTCGGACACGACTGAGCGACTTCACCTTACACTTTCAAAAATTACAAATGAAAGGTTCACGCACCCTCCTATCACCCCCAAAGTCACACTATACACAAGGAGAAAAGCGAGGCTAACTAGCCTCCAAAAAACAGCAAAAAAATAGGGAAGGGGGGTGTTTCTGAAGAGAGAAATAAAAATGGCCCTAATCAGATCTCCACAGTAAATGACCACGATGAATTATCTGATACGATTTAAGTGACCTCATACGTCTGATACTATGTAAGAGGCTGTGATGTGTGCTAGGACACAGGCATGACTTGAAAGGGAATTGAAAACTAAGATTTCAACCAGGTAATTTGTGACCAGTGATGACTCCCCCCGCCCCTTGGAGTTACTAAAAGCATATTTTACTTGGAGGTTTAGAGGTTTAATACATGCAAATTACAGCTGCATTTCACCTAGTTGATACAAATTAACTTGCTCAGTCAAGATAACCACTTTAAAATAATCTGTCAGCCTGAAGGCCACAAAATTGCACTATTTATAGCGCTACAATACAGATCAGACCAAAGGAAGATGACAGCCCCTTCTGGCCTGTGGCACAGAAATCACACACTCCAGGCCCCTCTGGATACTGACACGGCCATCCCGCAAAGGATGACCCAGACCGCAGCCTCACCAGCCGCGGCTTCCTCACAAAACTCCAGAAAACTCCAGATGCGTCCCTCCCCCTCCGGGAAAGGAAACGGGCAGCCTCAACAGAAGTCTGTAAACTGCAGAGCACCTGGATTCCCTGTAGCTCCCTATAGCTCAGACAGGAGAGAATCCGCCTGCAGTTCAGGGGACCTGGGTTCAGCCCTCGGGTCAGGAAGATCCCCTGGAGGAGGGCATGGCAGCCCACTCCAGTATCCTCGCCTGGAGAATCCCATGGAGAGAGGAGCTTGGCGGGCTGCAGTCCACTGGGTCGCAGAGTCGGACACGACGCAGGGACTAACACGGCTGCTGCCCGAACACCTGGCATCCTCATTAAAAACATGAGATGAACTTCTAGGGGAAAGCCGACCGGCACTAAAGACACTTACTTGGAACGGGGCTTTCTCTGGGAAAGAAAGAAAAAAAACTTCTTTACTGTGATGGAATTGGTTTTGCAAGTCCTAAATACACTTTGACCAAGTGCATTCAAAGGAAAAGCACTTCAGCGTCCAGCCCTCGGGTTCTAGCTCCCGGCCTCTGGGCAAGAGGAGCTGCAGAACTCCACCCAAGCGCAGCAGCTCATGGCCACACTCACTGCTTCTCCACCGCTGGTGAGAAATCCTCATTTATCCAAAGCTTGATTCATTCAATCTTGCCAAATTCCCACCAGATCCAAGGCTTGATGAATCCATGGTTCTATGGCTACTAATAAAACACCAGGGTTCAGCTAGTCCTTTACAAGATTCTTACAAAACACACAGCTAAGAGCTTCATTTATCTGGCCGAGAACTGGCACAGAATATGTACTTCTTCAATTATTACATTCATTTTTAATTTTCAATCTGGTTGAAAGTCATTTGTGCTGCCCTTTACATGCAGATTCAGAGTGCTTTTAAAAATCTCCGTGACGGCAACTTTTGACCATTTCAGCTCCAAGGAAAAGAAGTCGCAAATACAAGAATAGAAATTTACATCATTACTTCCTGAAAGATTATTTGTGGGCTTGTCCGTTTACTTCTCTTCAGAGGCAGCGTGTGCCCCTGAAGTCATCTGAAAAACTGCTGCATCTTCTGAATGCTATCCTGTCGGCTTTCCACGTGTGGTGCGATTCTAGACGCAGACCTTTAAAGAGCCGTATAGCCGCTTGAACGGGGCCTCTGTTAACAAACGTCCCATGTTCTTCATGATGTGACAAGGCTGATGACAGATTTCATATTGCCGACGACCTGTCACCTATGCCATCGATAGTTCTGTACCTGAATCTCTGACTGTCACTCACCAGGAAATCTTTGGGAACAGTCTGCCCTGAGCCGCGTGGCTGGGCCCCGGGTCACCCACAGCATGCAGCCTGGCCTCCCGGGCACTCATGGTGCCAAGGGGCTGCCATCGCGTCTTTGCAATCTCTCCTTCCAGGGAGGCTTTCTGCATTTCAGACAAAGGATATTGGCATTAACCACCTGCAGACCTGGGTCCACATTCTGGCTCTGCCGGTTAGGTGCTGATGACCTTAGACTGCGGCTTCGTGCCCCCTCGGCCGTGATTCCAGCCCCTCCCCTTACACAAGGGCAATGATTTATTCCTCAGGGTTGCCTGCGTCCAGTTTGATAGGAGAGGGTAAGGGAAAGAATCTGGCTCTCAGAAGCCCCACAGATGTCAGCCTCCTTCCTTCCATCCCCCTTAGAAACAAGGCTTTCTAAACTAAAGGGACACTCCGGCTTTGAAGCAAAGAGACAGAGGAACACCGTCAGTAGCCATGTGAAATGATTTGGAGTTATACGTAAAAAGGGCTGCTCTAACCTGAGAGCCTGTCCCCAGATGGGGCCTGGCCCGAGGGCCCCTAAGACACGACCCTGTTTGGTTGACGGTGAGGTTACTGTCCGGTCTGCCCCTGGAGCTGAGAAAGCAGTTCCACCAGCCCTCAAACAGAAGCTCAAGCCCTCGACGCGGGGAGTCCACCCCCCTGGGGGTGATTCCCTCCAGAAGAACCGCAGGGTCAGGAAGGAACGGACGCGGTGGACACCACAGCGCAAGGCGCAGAGCTGGGGGGTCACACGGGCACCTCGTTCAAAGCCCCCAGCCGCTCCAAGACGCGGCCGCGACTGCCTTCTACGTCCAACGAAGAGACCCAGGGCCGTGCTCTGCCGCGACCAAGGTACAGCTCCGCACCGCTGCCCCGACCGCTCTCTGACCTGCGGGCTCACTGACCTCCTCAGCCTGGCGGAGGCCTGCCCGGGTCCCCCCGCGCCCCGCCGCCTCTCCCTGTGGTCACACCCCACTTCAGGGGTCAGGGACCCCGAGTCCTGGCCCCGCCGCGCGCTCGGGCCAACCCCTGCAGGGCCGCGCCGATCACGGACACCCCGTGGCGTCACGCCTCCGCGGGCCAGCTCCGTTTCTGGTCTGTTCCACCTGAGGGGCGACCAGGGGTACTGAGCGCTGCCCCTCAGGGCTGCTGGGGACTCTGCCTCCTCCCCGGAGCCCTCAGGAGCTGCCGCTGGAGCAGGGCCCGCAGCCCCCGGCCCCTAGTCCCCACCTCCAGGCAGCCCCCGGGGCGTCCTCTCCGGGCACAGAAAGCGCCTCCGGCCCTGCAGAGCGGCTGCTGCAGGCCCCCCGGCAGGGCCCAAGCTCTGGCCACCCAGAGCCAACAAGCCAAGACCCTTTTCATACCGTCCCCGTGTGGAGTCCGCAAATTCAGCACCGACGCGGCTGTAAGACTCAGCTCCCCGAGGAAATACGCAACAAGGGGCACGGGATGAGAGCCCTGGGCCCAAAATGCACGACAAGGGGCACAGCATGAGAGCCCCGGGCCCAAAGGCTCCCGCGGTCACCTTCAGTTTCCAGGTGTGCAGTAGTGAAAGCGTGTGCTTGTCAAGGGTATTTTTAACGCTGCTTTGGCTCTCAGTTACTTCAGCAAACAAACTATCATGAGCCAGGTCCTGCGGAAGCATCAATGCTGAAAAGCTCACAGCAGAGCTGGCAGAAAGAACCATCGAGGAGCCTGTGAGGAGAGGCAACGGAGAGGCACTCCCAGGGAGCTGTGGGCACCCAGAGGGCAGCCACCATCCCCAGCCCAGACGTCCACAGAAGCTTCCTGAGGGTGAAAGTCGCTCAGTCGCGTCCGGCTCTTTGCGACGCCATGGGCTACACAGTCCATGGGATTCTCCAGGCCAGAACACTGGAGTGGGGAGCCTTTCCCCGACCCGGGGATCGAACCCAGGTCTCCTGCATTGTAGGCGGTTTCTCCACCGTCTGAGCCACCAGGGAAGCCCAAGAACACTGGAGTGGGGAGCCTATCCCTTCTCCAGCGGATCTTCCCAACCCAGGGATCAAACCCAGGCCTCCCACATTGTGAGCAGATTCTTTACCAGCCGAACCATCAGGGAAGACAACTGAATTACCTACAGCCAAAGTCACTGCCTTCTCTGCTGAAGAGAAGCAATTAAAGAAATTCTAAGAAGTTATCTTTGCCAAAGAAACAACCCTACGTCCAAAAATCAGGAATGAATCTATCTGCCCCTCTGCTTCACAAGAGCAACTCAGCTCAGCTCCTTTCGGTAATCTCTTTACGCCTGAAATTGCTAGGGGGGGTCTGTTTCTTAAATCATAACCCGCTTTTCCCTTACTGATGACATCCTCTTCCTCTTTCCGACTTTTCATGTCAATTATGGATTGAAGTTCCTCTCATGTTCTAATGTATGGAGATCAGAAGCTAAGTAGATTTGCCCAAAGAGGTAAATCCTGAAAAGAATCACACAGAAACAGCAAACTCTAACGCTCCCACCCACACGGAAAGCCTTACAATAAAAAACCCAGGGCAAAGATGCATTACTTAATAAAACCTTTTTTTACCGCAAATTCCAAATTTTACAACCAATTACAAGTCTGCTAAGCAAAATCAATAGGTGAAATAGAAAGGAAGAGCCGGTTAAAATAGCTATTATTCTTAGACTTATTAGACCTTTATTGCTTCTTCAAAAAAAGTCATAATTTTGAAAAACAAATCAGTTCTTTATACAATTCCTCATTTCTTTTAAAAACAAGTCTCAACAAGGTCTTATTATTAGAAAAGAAACTCTCTCCATACATCTAAGTATGAAAAGAAATAAGAAAATGGCTTTTGGCAGAAACCATAGAATTATCCCATTTCCTGTCTTCGTTGTAAATAACAATTCACCTAAATGGGTGAAAATAAACAGCTTTCAGATGTTGACTCGGTGTCTTATACAGAAAAGAAGTGGAGCTTGCTGCTGACCCATGATGAGGTACAAGGTCTTTACGTTCAAAAATGTGACAAAAAATGCCACAGAATCCTTCGTTCGCCATATCTCACGTCAATTAAGAAATAAGAACTTGCTCAAATAATATAAATGTTTTGGAACGCTTTTCTGGATGAAGTAGAAAAGGTCTTCCCAGTGAGAATTTCTCTCTCCCTATTAAAATCATCTCAGGTTACGTGATACAATGAGTGGCCAGTGTGGACAATCAGGGCCACCTTATTTGGCTGGAGCATAGTCCTAACGATATTGAGCGCTCACTCCGTGTGGACCATTTTATCTCCATGGCAGTCACTCAGCTCTGCTTTGATCCATGGCTGCAAATCACACTTGTTCTTTTCAACATGCCTGGGCGTGTTGCAGATCCTAGGGAGAGGAGGTGCATTAGAGGCCGGATCCGGACAAGTCAAACCCTGAACCAAACAAAAAGCATCCTTTCACAACATCTAGGCTGTGACAGACACCTGGAAGGCAATGCACCAGTGAAAACAGCTGAATGGGAGGGATGCGACCCAGAGGGATTGCTGTTCAAATGTTCTTTATACACGCTTCACGCCATCTCTGCCTGTGCTAAGCTGCTTCAGTCATGTCCAGCTGTTCACGACCCCATGGACTGTAGCCCACCAGGCTCCTCTGTCCATGGGATTCTCCAGGCAAGAAGACTGGAGTGGGTTGTCATGCCCTCCTCCAAGGTGCCATCTTTAAATGAATACAAAACATTTTAAGACATTAAAAAAAATGCCACTGCTACGGAGAAACAACTCAAAAGGCCCACTAATGGTAGGTTATCAGATTAGTATCTATACAGAATACAGAAATGCAGAAACAGGTGAAAACAGAACTAAAACTATATCCACAGGTTAAAGGAAGCTTATTTTTCTCATGGAAGGAGGAAGGGGGGATTTCATTTTTAGAAACCCCCACTAGGGCTTTCTTCTTTTTAGCTGAGTTTTTCACTTTTCTAATAAGAGAACGTGGAGCCTGTAGTAGCTTCTGTCCTCCGAGCAAAGGGAAGGGGAGAAAGCTCGTCACTGAGGCAGGGCCGTCAACTTTGCTGGTAAAGGAAGTCACTTTTTCCTGCGCCAAGGGGCTCACAGGTAACGACTAATTATGCCTGGCGGGCTTGGCCAGGCTGCCCCAGACTCTGCTTCTGACACCGACTCGTCAGTTCCAGACGCTGGAAAGCCCTCTGCCCAGAAACGTGCGTTTCTGCCTTGACTTTGGGCCACACTCCTGGGTTTTGGTAAACGCAGTAGGTCCCGACGGCTGCATTCATGATGATAAACACCACCCCTTCCACCCCAAACTAGGAAGAGGGAACAAGAGAAGCGAGCCCCGTGCATGCCGCGTCTCAGAAGCACCCATGGAGTGCTCAGAGGGCAAATCGTGGTTCCTCAAGACTTGCAGAAGTCTCAGTCAACTGGTTAAATGAAAAAGAGGCCAGAGGCCAGATGAAGTCAGAAAGGCACCGGTGGGGACGGGTCCTGGTTTTCGTCTGGGGGGATCCAGCACGCAGGGCAGCCCCTCGATCCACAGAGGCTCAGGCTGCAGTCCTGGGCTGGGACTGCCTAATGAGCGTGAAAGCGAGTGCGCTCTCGGTCTCAGACGCTCCGCTGCACCCCTCCCGGGGATGGGCATGTTAACCAGAACACATGCTTTCAGAAGTGTGCACCCTGCCTGCTTACACAGCTGAATGGCATAAGGTTACAGCACAATGTAAAAGGGTAATTTGGGATGAAGAAAACAGAACATCTAAAGAGAGTTTAAGACAAGATGGCACCACACACCCGACGTGAATAAACTGTTGTAGTGAGAGACTAAATCTGGGGGATGGAGAAGTTACACGTGGCAATTCAGAGTTACTCATATTTACTGCCCAAAAGAATGAAGCAAGCAAAAGCGCCTGCTAAGAAAAACTTCCAGGAACTAAATTCAAGATGCTCCTCATCACGTGTTTCTTGCATAAAAAGCACTGGGAAATAAAGTGGATAGCAGTTACTTTCCTGCTCAGGAAAGAGAAACTTCAAAAGTTAATAACAACTAAATCAACCTTCAAGTACGGTCTCTGGGCATGCTGCAAACAACACACAGATCTTTCGGGAAATGCACCCACGTTTGGACCAAATAACCAAACTCATAGAAAACTTCATTCCTTCTTAAAAATTTCATATGACGCCCCACTAATACAGAAACCACTCATTTTCATAGACAGTGAAAATGAAGTATGTTGGTCACAGAGAGTCGGACACGACTGACACTCATGGGACTCTCTGCGACCCCATGGACTGCGGCCCACCAGGCTCCTCTGTCCATGGAATTCTCCAGGCAAGAACACTGGAGTAGGCTGACATTTCCCTCTCCAGGGGAAAATGAAGATGGAGTCACAATTTCAGCTATGAGATTATTGTTGGCTTTCTTTTTCCAAACCTTCAAAGAAATTATTTTAAAAAAAAAAGATACAAAATTTGCTTAAATTAAAATGGAAAGCAAACTGGTGGGAGGGAGCATGGTTTTGTTTGGTTTTGTTACTTGATCTACAGGTTATCAGTAATATACTACTTAAACAAAGGAAGGTGAAGGTGAAGTCGCTCAGCCGTGTCCGACTCTTTGCAACCCCGTGGACTGTAGCCCACCAAGCTCCTCCGTCCATGGGATTCTCCAGGCAAGAGTACTGGAGTGGGTTGCCATTTCCTTCTCCAACTTAAACAAATGTATCTCCAACAAATATACATCATGACAACTATAGTTAAAATTGGTTTGATAAGTTTTACGTTTTCAAAGTTGTAGTTTAAACCAAAGAAGAGTTCATATTTGCAAAACCCCCTGGGAGGAGGGGAAGTATCAGTACAACCTAAGAGAGATAAGAGTTCATGTCTGAGACTTAATTAGGCTTTTTAATCACAAAAGCAATGTGGCTTGTGCCCTATAGTGTACACGTCACATCATCAGGTGATTCTGAAATAACAGTCAAATTTATAAATTCCTACTTGGGCTTGTAATAGTCCAGGAGGCATACCAGCCCCAAGTAAACAGACAACAACGCACAGCTGAAGACTGTGAGAAAGGAAACACTCCAAAAACCAGACTCGTCGTCGCTTCCAGTCATGTTTTCTTGACAGTTACTCTCTCGGGGTGAGCATCCTGCATCAGCCAAGAGTTCTAACAGAACAGCTAGGGCTGGGCAAAAGAAGCCTGCAGACGAGTCTCCTGTGCTTGGCAAAGGGCACAGTCTGCTTTGCTCTCTGCCAACAAAACTTCCTAATGAGAAGTCATTTCCAGTCTGTTTCCAACGTTTAAACTTGCTGCTAGGATTCTGCGCCTGCTGCGCCGACACAGTGTCGTCCGGCACGTGCGCGCGCCAGCGTCTCTGCGGCGAGAAAAGGAATGAGCGTGTCAGGCTGTCCCACATGGTCACAGCCCGGGAACGCCATGCGGCAGGGCTCCTCCACCGTGAGGACACTCTCCTCCCTTTGGGGGTGACACCCAGGCCGCACCCAAAGGCTCTGAGCAGCAAAGGAAGGCAGGCGCCCCCTGCACCCCCGGTCAGAGCCGCTCTCCTCTGCCTCTTCTCATCCCGCTGGTGGCTCACAGGAAACACGAAGCTTCGGCTCGCCGCCCCCGGCCCCCAGGGCAGAGCACCAAGAACTGACTGGTGTGAGTTCATGGAAAAGAGGCCCCCTGATAAAAGTCACAAAGGTCTGAGCTGCCTTGCAGCCATTCATTTTAAACCTTCAAATGAGTGGGGTTTTGCGGCCAACTACCTTGTCAAGGGCTTGCCAGGTGGCTCAGTGGTCAAGAATTTGCCTGCCAAGCAGGAGATGCCAGTTTGATCCCTGGGTTGGGAACATCCCTTGGAGAAGGAAATGGCAGCCCACTCCAGTACTCTTGCCTGGGAAATCCCATGGACGGAGGAGCCTGGCGGGATACAGTCCGTGGGGCTGCAAAGAGTCAGACACGACTTAGTGGCCAAAGAGTAACAAGCTTCTCATCAACAGAAAATGAAGGATCTTCACTCCTTTTTCCTTCCTCTCACTCCATTCCAAATATAAGCAGAAAAGCAGTGTCTGAGCTCATCCAGGAAGTGGGTAATCAGCTCAACGTAAGAGCCCACTGGCCGGACAGATCTCTAACACACAGGTCAGACACAGTGCAAGGACCGCCAAAGGCCACGGCGAATTCCACTTCACTCACTCCTGAGGGCGGCCAGGTCCCAAGCAGGGATACAAGAAACAACATGCAACAAGACGCAGCTTTCGACACAGAGGCTGGAAGAAACGCCAAAGTGATGGGACGTCCCTGGTGGGCCCGAGGCTAAGGCTCCACACTCCCAATGCAGGCGGCCTGCGTGTGCTCCCTGGTCAGGGAACTAGACGGCTGACCGGTGGCTCAGACAGTAGAATCCGCCTGCAGGGCAGGAGACACGGGTTCAGTCCCTGGGTTGGGAAGATCCCCTGGAGGAGGGCACAGCGGCCCACTCCAGTGCTCTCGCCCGGAGAACCCCGTGGACAGAGACGCCTGGCGGGCTACAGTCCACGCGGCTGCAAAGAGTCGGACACGACTGAAGCAACTGAGTGTGCACGCACACAGAGAACTGGATTCCACATGCCACACAGAGTCTGCAGGCCACAGCGATGGCCAAAGATCCCGTGAGCCGCAACCATGACCCCGCGCAGCCATACAACTGAAAAGCAAAAGGGGACCTTTTTAAAAAGAAAACAAGTGCTAAGTATGGCAAGAGAGGTCTACGAAGCGGCCGTGATGCTCTGAATACAGAGCGGCTTCTGAGCTCACATCTGCTCAATCATGGGTCTGAACAGGGCAAAACCAGAAAGAACTGCCAAGAAGGGACGTCCCAGGTGAAAGGAAGGCTGTAAGAGTGGAAAGTCTCTTGGGGCGTCTGTGGGGGCAGCTGGTTTGCCTAGCTGGAGTGAAGGCTGGGGGAGGCGAGAGCGAGACCTTAGGTAGGAAGATGATCTCAGGAGCCACACGTGACTGTGGGGGCGTCTGTGGGGGGCAGCTGGTTTGCATAGCTGGAGTGAAGGCTGGGGGAGGCGAGAGCGAGAGCTTAGGTAGAAAGATGATCTCAGGAACCACACGTGACTGTGGGGGCATCTGTGGGGGACAGCTGGTTTGCGTCGCTGGAGTGAAGGCTGGGGGAGGCGAGAGCGAGGGCTTAGGTAGAAAGATGATCTCAGGAACCACGCATGACTGTGTTCCATGATACACCAGTGTGAAATCATTCCCCTCCAACTGGCAAGAAAGAAAATACATACAACGCAAAGTGATACGAAATTGTTCACTCAATAAATGCACGTTCAGGAGAGAGAGAGGGAGAGGGTGGGATGAGATGGGAGAATGGCATTGAAACATGTAAAAATAAATAAATAAATAAAAATAAAAATTAAAATTAAAAAAAAATGCACGTTCAGTGGCTATTCTAACACCTCTCACAGTGAGTGGTTCCACATCTTGAGCTTGGAAGATGTGAAACCTTCTTGGATAAATGACATCCATCACGGATGAGGCTGGGCACCAAGACACGTCATGGGGTAACCATGACGACCGAACACGGATTCTACACGGCCCCTTGGGGACCAGGAGGCTGGGACTCTTACCTGCCTCCGGTGAGAGAAGCCTTTTTATTGATAGGAGGAGGTGATCTATGGTAGGCCAGCCCCCACCCCCACCCCCCAGTGCTGCTGCAGTGAGGCCATCGGAAGATCCAAGCTTCAAGGAGCAGCGGGAGATGGAGACAAACAAACCCAATCGGTAAGGGCAGCACGCTGCTCTCCTCCACCTTCCACTCTGTGTCGAAGGGGAAACGATTCCTTAACTGCCCTCCTTCCTTTGAGAGATGACAGTGTTCTGAGGCATCATGCTGTCAATTAATGTGTTCACTTGGGTGGAACAGGTTTGGTCAAACACTAGTATAGCTGTGATTGACACTTAGAGTCAGCTGACTTGAAGTTCAGCAGATTAGCCCCTATCATGCAGATGGGCCTCAATCGGTCAGTTGAGGCCTTAAGAGCAAAGACAGGTGTCCCAAGAACAGGGAAATCAGCCTCCAGACGGCAGCGTGGAAGAGTTGACATCAGACTCAGACATCAGCTCTTCGTGAGTCTCCAGCCTGAGGCTGGCGGATTCTATGATTCCAAACAGGCAAGCCCAATGAGCACTCAAGCCAGGTCCTTAAAATCCATCTCTCACTCTCCGTCTCTCTCATATACATGACCTAAGGGTCCTTTTTCTCTGGGTTGCTCGGTCACTAAATCGTGTCGGACTCTTTGCGACCCCATGGACTGCAGTTCACCAGGCTTCGCCATCCTCCATTATCTCCCCGAGCTTGCTCAAACTCATGTCCATTGAGTCGGTGATGCCATCCAACTATCTCATCCTCTATCATCCCCTTCTCCTCCTTTGCCAATCCCTCCCAGCAACAGGGTCTTTTCCAATGAGTCAGTTCTTCAAATCAGGTGGCCAAAGTATTGGAGTTTCAGCTTCAGCATCAGTCCTTCCAATGAATATTCAGGACTGATTTCCTTTGGATTGACTGGTTGGGTCTCCTTGCAGTCCAAGGGACTCTCAAGAGTCTTCTCCAACACCACAGTTCAAAACCATAAATTCCTCGGCACTCAGCTTTCTTTATGGTCCAACTCTCACATCCATACGTGACTCCTGGAAAAACCATGGCTTTGACTAGACAGACCTTTGTCAGCAAAGTGATATCTCTGCTTTTTAATATGCTGTCTAGATTTGTCAGAACTTTTACTCAGGGGCAGCCACAGGACCCCCAGGGACCTTCCCCCCTCATTACTCAGGAGTGGCCACAGGACCCCCGGGGCCTGCCTCCAGCAGCCCCATGAAAGTCTGCATGACCACCCAGTCCGTCCCCCTCGCTCTGCCCTGGTGTGACCTGAGCCTTGGGACGTTGTGTGAGCAGACCTCCCCACGTTAGAGGTCTGTGACTCGGGCCGGATGGCAGCAGCTGCCCCGGGAGCCAGGCGGGCGCCCGAGGCAGACCCCACCCTTCCCCCCCCCTCCCCACGCACCAGGGGTCCCGGCAGGACAGCTCTCAAGACTGCTCCATAAGCCTCTTTCATGTGTTAGGCGAGGTGAGACGTAACTGCATCTTCCAAGGTGATTACATCTCACTGCTACTGGACCTTCTGAAGCTGAAGCTCCAGCACTTTGGCCACCTCATGCGAAGAGTTGACTCATTGGAAAAGACTCTGATGCTGGGAGGGATTGGGGGCAGGAGGAGGAGGGGACGACCCAGGATGAGATGGCTGGATGGCATCACGGACTCGATGGATGTGAGTCTGAGTGAACTCTGGGAGTTGGTGATGGACAGGGAGGCCTGTCGTGCTGCGATTCATGGGGTCGCAAAGAGTCGGACACAACTGAGCGACTGAACTGAACTGAACTGAACTGAGGAAGCAACGCAAGGCTCCGAAAGAGAACCGAGACCCCAGACAGGAACTCTCAGCAGCGGCCGTGAGAAAGTGCAGAGTCCCGTGGGAACTGGGGGTCGGGCGACCCCGAATCTGGGGATGACAGCCGTGGTGCCCGAGGCCACACAGCTGACCTGCGTGTGCAGCTGCTTCCAGGCACCTCTTCCTGGTGGTCTAAGGGTCCTTCAGCCCCAGGATGGGGCCAGCTGGTCCTACAACGACGCCTGCTGCTCAGCGAACGCTGCGCCCCGCCAGGCTGGAAGCCCAGGAGAGTCTCCGACCCAGCCATCCTTCCCCATCCTTCAAGTCCAGCTCCAAGCCGCCCCCTGCCCTCCCCTGCAGGCCGACTTTGTCTCCAGACAGCAGGGCCGGCCCCCGCGGCCGTGGACACGGTCTGGACACCTCCTGCTCATGACTCCTCACCGTTTCCCTCCGTCTCTGACGGGGGTGACGCGCCTTAAAGAGGCCCCGGGGGCCGGCAGGGTCCAGGCTCCCCCCACCCCGACACCTCCCACCTGCAGTCCGCGGGCCTGGCCTGGGCTCCTCCTTGGCCTGCAAACCTCCTCCTTCTCCTCCAGCTCTGCCTGTTGTGCTCCTGGTCTGCCTTCAGATTTTAAAACAGTGGT
>SJYQ01000346.1:1567262-1602316 GCA_006410935.1 Redunca redunca | reverse complement strand
TAAGATGCATATGGGAAGTAGGGTGTCACCTCCTGTCTCCTTGCAGTTCATTTGTGCCGAAAAAGATGCATCTGACATGTCCTCCTCTCCCTCACCTGTTTTTCTCCAGAGCCCAGGGGCTACTCTTTTTTCTTTTTTTTTTGCCACACGGGGACCTGCAGGATCTTAGTTCCCTAACCAGGTGATGATCTTGGTGAGGCAGCAGTGAGCGATGGCATGAAATGAGATCTTAATTCCCTGTCCAGGAATTGAACCTGGGTAGCTGCGACTTCATTTCACTTTTCACTTTCATGCATTGGAGAAGGAAATGGCAACCCACTCCAGTGTTCTTGCCTGGAGAATCCCAGGGACGGGGGAGCTTGGGGGGCTGCCGTCTATGGGGTCACACAGGGTCCGACACGACTGAAGCGACTCAGCAGCAGCACCAGAAGGGATGAAAACCAGAAATCCTAGCCACCAGACCAGTGAGGGCTAGGGGCTAGAAGCTATTTCCCTCCTGGATCTTTGCCCCAGTGAAAAATGCATTTATCATCCAGAGGCAGAAACTGTAAATGCAGGTACAGAGTTTATTATTAGAGACATAGCTCAATGAGTGGGAGAGGACCTAGAAAATGGTTTGTCTAGTTAAGACAGAAGCAAGGCAGAGATGCACACCTGGAGAGAAAGGGTGTGGGTGTCCTCCCTAGTGAGGAGGAGTGCAGTAAAGAGGCAGTCAAGGCATTTATATAGGGCAGTTCTTCCGGGCCTTTGTCTTCCTTCAGGCCAATTACCTGTTTCTTTTTCCACACCTGACCTACCCTGGGACCCTCCCTTGGGTGCACACATACCCGCCAGCCAACATGAATCTCAGAAGTAAAGGCTTCTGGGAGGTTGGTCTGACATTATCTCCTGACTTTTGACCCACAAGGAGCCTTTCTGTGCTGTGTAGTGTCTCCCTTGTCCCCAAAGAAGGGGAGTCGGGAGACCAGTTAATCCTTTTTTTAAAAAATTTACTTATTTTTCAGTTTTTGCTGTGCTGTGGATCTTTGTTGCTGAGCAGGCTTTTCTATAGCTGTGACAAATGGAAGCTACTCTATTTTCAGTACACAGGCTTCTCATTGCAGTGGCTTCTCTTGACACATGGGCTCAGTTGCCCCCCAGCATGTGGGATCTTCCCAGATCAGGGATCAAACCCCTGTCTCCCGCATTGACAGGTGGATTCTTTACCACCAGCCACCAGGGAAGCCCAATCGTTAATTCTATACTCAAACAGGGTGTTGCCCCTCTTTGTCCCTGCCATGACTATTACTGTAAGGTATTGGCAAGAGACAAACACTGGCTATTTACCCTGTTTCTGTTGCTACTTCCATTTCGGAGGGCAAACAGGAGACTGATTGCAAATGCCTTAACTGGAGCCCACCTAGCTCTTGTCTGATGGTTGTTTTCACTGACTCGGTGAGTTGGGGTGAGGGGGGGCGGTGATCCCAAAAGGGTTCTCATTTCTGGCGTCAAGGGACAGTGCCAGGTGGGGAGTTTGACTGGGGCGGTACACCTGTCAAACAGTAACACAGGTGTCCTGAGGCGAGCTTAGGGAGGACAGAAACCTCCTGTGGGGCCAAAGGGCTAAAGCTCACTTGATCTTGATATTCAGTATGAACACAGACTGTGAAAGGGGGGCTTCACAATCCTTCTGATCTTTGGAGTTTTAAGCAGGAAGTGTCAGAAAAGTTACCACAGGGATAACTGGCTTGTGGCAGCCAAATGTTCACAGCGATGATGTTGTGTTTTGATCCTTCAATGTCAGCTCTTCCTATCATTGTGAAGCCGAATTCACCAAGTGTTGAATTGTTCACCCACTAATAGGGAATGTGAGCTCTTGCCTCAGGAAAGGCTGTTGTAGAATCCTGCCTGAAGCCCATGTCTTCCTGCCCCGTGAAAAGTAAATAGGAGGCCAGCTGTAAAGGTCTATAATATGGAGCCCATCTATCTCCTACATAACAGGGATTGATTGCCCCTTGCAATGGAAGCACAGAGTCCTAACCACTGGACTACCAGGGAATTCCTCCCCAGTGGTTACTCTTAACGAAAAATTTAAATTGCCTAAGAGGAAATGGTCTCAAATATCATTATTGAAGGGAGTGTTGGGCCAGCAGCATTCTGTGGAGTCTTGCTGATAATCTGACTGACTTCTGTTGATGTTTTGAAAGAACAACTCAAAGGAGAAATGATGGATGTACAGCATTTGACAGTGTCTGAAGTGTCTATAATCATGGTGGCAGATAAAGATCACTGCTCATTTAAAAGTTGTGGAGTGCCTGTCAGCAAGAGAGGGAATCTGTCAGCAAAAGAGGGAGGGAGGAGCTGCAATCTGATCCAGAAGAGAGTTAATAACTACAAATCCGTGATTGTTGTTGTTCAGTCATCAAGTCGTATCCCACTCTTCGCGACCCCGTGGACTGCAGCACACCAGGCTTCCCTGTCCATCACCAGCTCCAGGAATTTGCCCAAGTTCATGTCCATTGAATTGGTAATGCCATCCAATCATCTCATTCTCTGTCACCCTCTTCTCCTTCTGCCTTCAATCTTTCCTAGGATCAGAGTCTTTCCAATGAGTCAGCTGTTCACATCAGGTGGCCAAAGTATTGGAGCTTCAACTTCAGCATCAGTCCTTCCAAAGTGTATTCAGGGTTGATTTCCTTTAGGATTGACTGCTTTGATCTCCTTGCTGTCCAAGGGACTCTCAAGAGTCTTCTCCAACACCACAGTTTGAAAGCATCAATTCTTTGGTGCTCTGCCTTCTTTACGGTCCAACTCTCTCATCTGTACATGACTACTGGAAAGACCATGGTGCTTTAGTCACTAAGTTGTGTCTGACTCTTGCCACCCCATGGACTGTAGGCTGCCAGGCTCCTCTGTCCATTGAATTCTCCTGGCAAGCATACTGGCATGGGTTGCCATTTCCTTCTCCTGACCCAGGGATTGAACCCAGATCTCCTGCATTGCAGGTAGACTCTTTACCGACTGAGTTACAAGGGAAGTTGGATGGAAAGACCATAGAATTGACTACATGGACCTTTGTTGGCAAAGTGATATCTGCTTTTTAACACACTGTTTAGGTTTGTCATAGCTTTCCTGCCAACAACCAATGGTCTTCTAATTTCATGGCTGCAGTCACCATCCACAGTGATTACGGAAATTGTAAAGTACAATCTGGAGTACGGCATAGTTGTCCTGGTTTTAAATCCAATGGGAATTCTTAACATCCTTAGCTGGAAACCAAAAGTATTTCCCAAGCATCCATGTGATTCAAAGTGATATAAGCTGGTTTCTGACAGGTTTTGCTAGCTTTTGTTTGAAAATTTTATATACCAGAGGCTGTACTTTTGAATGGATTTTGACAACTCAAGAGGGTGAAGTGGAGTGAGTGTCTGTGGAAAACCATGGCCCCAGGCCCAAGCAGGCCTGCCTTTGAGTTTTGTAAATAAAGTTCTTTTGAAGCACAGCAACACCCACTTACCTATTGTCTGCTCTTAGAAGGAGATCAGCCCTGGGATTTCTTTGGAGGGAATGATGCTGAAGCTGAAACTCCAGTACTTTGGCCACCTCATGCGATGAGTTGACTCATTGGAAAAGACTCTGATGCTGGGAGGGATTGGGGGCAGGAGGAGAAGGGGACGACAGAGGATGAGATGGCTGGATGGCATCACTGACTCGATGGACGTGAGTCTGAGTGAACTCCGGGAGTTGGTGATGAACAGGGAGGCCTGGCGTGCTGTGATTCGTGGGGTCGCAAAGAGTTGGACACGACTCAGCGACTGAAATGAACTGAACTGAACTGAACTGAAGTCACAACAGCAGTATTGAATAGCAGAGACTGCCCAGAAAGCCTGCTTGCTGGTTCTTCATGGAAAGTCTGCCTACCTCTGACCCAAATTAGGTATTTGTAAAGATGCCTTGATCCAATATATGAACATACATGTCTATAAGGATTGGGTTTGTAGTTGTCTTTGGTCATTCTCAGAGGTGGGTCCTACCCAATCATTTCCCTCCTAATTCTTTCCTACCATTCCTTACTCTTCCTCCCACTTGCTTCTTCCTGTGCCTTGAATGTGCCAAGTACCCACCCACCATATGGGCCTTTGCACTGACCATCTCCCAGTTTTGGGAGCTCTCTTTTCTGATGGTTCCCTCACTTTCTGTGTCTGCTCAAAATCACTGTGTCACTTCTCTAGCCACTCATTTTATTTTTTCCCCAGTTTTATTGAGACAGTATTGACATATAACATGTAAGTTTAAAATGTACAGTATGATGATTTGATACATGTATATATTGCAAAATAATTACCACAATAAGCTTAGTTAACACCCCTCACCTCCATTCCCCTCACATAATAGCCATTTTTGGAACGTGTGTGTGGTGATGATTTTTAAGATCTACTCTCTTGACAACTTCCAAGTTGTTAATACAGTATTATTAATATAGTCACCATGTTGTATATGAGATTCCCCAGAGCTGGGAGTTTGTACTTTTTGACCTACATCTTCCAATTTCTCCTACTCCCCAGCCCCAGGCAACCGCTCTTCTGTTCTGTTTTTATGAGTTCAACTTTTTTGGATTCTGTGTGTAAGTAAGAACATTTGTCTTTCTCTACCTCACATTTCACTTAGTATAGTGCCCTCAAGGTCCACTGGTGGTGTAGCAAAGGCAGGGTATTCTTTTTTATGGCTGAATAACATTCCACTGTGTGTGTATATATATCATCCCCCACATGTTTTTTATCCATTCCTTTGTTGACATACGTTTAAGTTGTTTCCATGTGTCAGCTACTGTGAATAATGCTGCAGTGAACACGTGAGTACAGACATCCTTTCAGATAGCTTCCTCTTTTCTTTCGGATACACTGTGAACCTTGAAGTGGAATTGCTGGATTATACGATAGCAATATTTTTAATATTTTGAAGAACCTCTACATTGTTTTCCATAGTGGCTGCACCAATTTACACTCCTGCCAACAATGCCCAAGGGTTCCCTTCTCCCCACATCTTCACTTTTTGATCATAGCCATTTTAACAAGTGCGGTGTGCTGCAGTCCATGGGGTCGCAAAGTGAGACACGACTTAGTGACCGAACAACAGTTTTAACAGATGTGAGGTGATGCTGTGATCACCCACTTTAAAACAGCATCCTGGGACTTCCCTGCTTGTCCAGTGGTTAAGAATCTCCCCCACAATGCAGGCGACATGGATTGGAGCCCTGGTGAGGGGAACTGATATCCGCTCTGCTGGGAAGCAACTGATTCCACATGACACCAAGCAACTAAGCCCGAGGACCACAACTAGAGAGTCCATGAAAGAAAAAGAAAGTGAAGTCACTCAGTCATGTCTGACTCTTTGCTACCCCATGGACTGTAGCCTACCAGGTTCCTCCGTCCATGGGATTTTCCAGACAAGAATACTGGAGTGGGTTGCCATTTCCTTCTCCAAGAGATCTTCCCAACCCAGGGACTGAACCCTGGTCTCCCGGATTGTAGGCAGACGCTTTACCGTCTGAGGCACCAGGGAAGTCCAGAGAGTCCATGAACTGATAAACAAAAGATCCTGCATGACACAATGAAGATCCCGGTGCCACAACTAGGATCCAACATAGCCAAACAGATGGATAAATAAACACACATATATATATATAGAACAGCATCCCTTCCTGTACACTATATTTTCTTACCCTCTTTTATTTTTCTTTATTAAACTCAGTGGGAAAGAATCCGCCTGCAATGAAGAAGACTCGAGTTCGATCCCTGGTTTGGGACGATCCCCTGGAGAAGGAAATGGCAACCCCCTCTAGTATTCTTGCCTGGGAAATCCCATGGACAGAGGAGCCTGGTGGGCTATAGTCTGTGGAGTCGAAAAGAACTGGACATGACTTAGCGACTCAATGACAATATTAAACTTTCACATGTTACATGTGTTTATTTACTCTCTCGCCACCCCCACTAGAGCATATGTGTCATTAGAGTGGGGATGTTGTCTGTCTCTTCACTGCTGTATCCCCAGCATCACGGAAAGTGCCAGGCCCACAGTAAGTGCTTAGTCTGGTAACTGTTCAGAGCCTGTGAAGGGAGGCTCTTCATTCAGCAGACACCTATGCTCCGAAGGGCTCATCAGGACGTGCTGGTGGGACGGAATCTTCCTCCTCCCGGCTCGTGCTCACCCACTCATGCTGCCCAAACACTCACTCTCATCTGAGGGTAAGAGGTGTGTTGTCCTTCTTGTTTGGTCACTAAATCGTGTCCGAACTCTGCAACCCCACGGACTATACCACACCAGGCCCCTCTGTCCTCTACTGTCTCTCAGTTTGCTGAAATTCATGCCCATTGAGTCGATGATGGTATCTAACCATCTCATCCTCTGCTACCCACTTCTCCTTTTGCTTTCAATCTTTCCCAGCATCAGGGGCTTTGAGTTGGCAACGAAGGGGCAATAAGTCTGGCTCTTTGCCTCAGGTGGCCAGGTTATTGGAGCTTCAGCAACAGTCCTTACAGTGATTATTTAGGGTTGATTTCCTTTAGGATTGACTGATTTGATCTCCTTGCTTTCCAAAGGACTCACAAGAGTCTTCTGCAGCACCACAATTTGAAAGCATCAATTCTTCGGTGCTCAGCCTTATGGTCCAACTCTCACATGACTACTAGAAGAACTATAGCAAAGTAATGTCTGTGCTTTTTAATATGTTGTCTCAGTTTTTTATAGCTATAAGTATCCTACACTTCCTCCACCCAAACTTATCTAGACAGAGAAAGAAGGCTGGGGTGGCTATGGAGCTACCAAAATGCTCATATATTGTTGGTAGGAATGCAAATTAATACTGTTGCTTTAGAAAAACTGGTTGATAGTGTCTACTAAAGGTGAAAGCTGCTAGTGTTTACCCCATGACCTAACAATTATATATTCAACAGAACCATGTACATATGCTCTCCTTAGGGAATGTGCTAGAAATTCACAGCAGCATAACATGTAGTAGCCCGCAAATAAGAAATCACTCAGATACCATCAACTGGAGAATGAACAAATCAATTGTGGTTATTCATGCCACAGAGCATACTACTATATTCATACTACACAGCAATGAGAAAGGAATCACAACCACACACAGCAAAATCGGTGGCTCTCACAACGATGTAACCCTCTAAGGTTCCACTGGAATCCAAACTATATGATTTAATGTATGTGAGACCGAAAAGCAAAACTAGGTTATGGTGTTAGAAATCAGGTATGGGGTCTGTGGGAGGGACTAGACAGGCTTCTGGGGCTCTGGCCATATTTTTTCCTTGATTTAGGTGCTAGTTATAAGGGTGTGCTCTATTGGTGAGAATTCATTGCTCTCTATGCTTATGATTTGTGTCCTTGCTGTCTGTGCGTAGTAGTTCAGTGGAAAATTTAAAAAAAGAAAGATTACCTCTCTCAAAAAAGATTATAACTAACTTTTTTGACCTAGAGCCCCCAGGTCCTCCTGGGGACCAAAGATCTACTGTGGATTTGATTCATAGATTTTGCCCATAAATGTCAACTTGAATCAGTCTGTTTGCTTCCAATTAAGTTTCTCTAAGTTACTGAAGTGCTCCTTGGCTGGGACAATGTGGCTCTGTCGCCACCTGGTGGCTATTTGCTGTTACAGTATTAGATAAATTCCACCTGTTGCTTCATCCGTGCCTCATGAAGCTCAGTGATAGATCTTTAAAGGTCTCTGAATCCAAACCTTCTAACTGTCAAGCCCTTACTTACCCAGAGGTTTCCTGGCCCTGACTTGAACACCTCTCCTGATGGACAGTTCACTGCCTAACCAGGCAACTAAGTCCATTCTAGGGCATCTCACACTGTGATTAAATTCTTTACAGATAGTGGAAAAAAAAATGCTCTCTTGAATTGTCTACCTTCTGGTCCTGAGTGTGCCCCTAAGGCTGTTCAGTAACCACATCTGTTTCCCACATGTAGGTCTTTCAGATATTTGGGGGCAGCACGGAGACCCTCTTCCTGTTCATATCCTCTCTTTTGGCTAGCTGTCTAGTTTCCCCTAAAACTTTCCTGGGGCTACTTTCAAGTCCGTTTGTCACCTTGGCTGCTGAATGTTCGTGTGTTGAGAGTCATTTGTGACCCTCTTCAGGCACTGCCCTCAGATTCAAGCCCACCCTCCCCGCCCCGGGTTTGCCTGGACCTTCCCGTTGCTGCTGCAGCCACAGTGTTCTCTGGGCCAGTTAAGAGCTGTGGCCCCTATTGGCACAGATGCTGGCTGCTGTCTGATTCCTCACTCAGCCCTGCCTCTCCTTCTGCATGGAACCAAACTGGCATCGACCAGCTCCTGGAACAGCCCACTGTGGCAATCAGTGCTTGCGAATGGAAGCAGGCAAGGTCAGGGCTTCTGGGCGGGTGGACACAGAATCAGTGCTCCAATTCCTGGGGCAGCCGGGAGACAGAAGTGCTGATGAGGAAGATCTGAGTTTGCCATGTGTCAGGTGAAAAGCACAAGGCTGGGGAGGAAATCTGAGAAGAATCACTACAGAAACCACAGCAGACTTCAGCCAGTGCCGTGGGCTCCAAGCCTGTCAGAGTCCCTTGGGAGGCAAAGGTGGGTCCCCCCCGCAGAGGTTCCCTGAGGCTGCTGCATGAAGGTTTCCGTTCTTCCGCCTGGCACTGAGCTCAGTTTGCAGACATTTTCCCCATCATTAGTTCCACTGTTGCTGTTATTTGGACAAATTTAAACTGAGGCTTATTCCTGAATGCCTTGTCAGTGCTCATGCTTGTCACTACAGCTCTTATCCTGGCAGCAAAAGCTGCGTCACATGATGGCCTTCTAATGTTGTAGGGCAGAAAAGCTGAGTGGAACCTGTTGGAAAGCATCCAGGGGTGTGCCCAGGGCATGAAACCCACCTCCCAGTAGAGGGAGGGGAAGTAAGTCTTGTAAAAGGCATTTTGCATGGTCCTGGCATCGTACAGGGCTCAGGCGACATAAGCAGGGTCAAGACAGATCCAGTCAGGCCCTCCAAAAACCAGTCCCAAAGCAGTGATCTTTGGACACTGGTGAGCATAATTTCAATTCAAAGCTATGCAGGCTCTATCCTCAGAGATGGGGTCAGTGGGGGAGGGGCAGGGCCTGGGAACCTGCATTTTTAGCATCCTCCTGCATGATTGTAAAGCACATGGTCAAGTGACCATGTCTGGGAAATACTGGCCTGGGGTCTCACTACTCAAAGTGTGGTCTGTGGATCTCCCTCCCATCAGCATTCCCCGAGAGCTTGTTAGACATGCAGAATCTCAGACTCCACCCCAGACCTACTGAATCATAACAGGCATTTTAACAAGATTCCTCAGCAGATTTGTGTGCATGTTCAAGGTTGAGAAGCATTGCCAGGGCAAGGTGCAAGGGAGTCCTCCTTTTGACTCTACTTATTATTTTGATAAAAGGAAGAGTATATTCATGCGTTATTTGGTAATTAAATAAATGAAAATCTTTGCAAAAGCCAGGAAAATCTTGTACTTATATGTAAACAGCAACTCTATCCATAATAGCCCCAAACTACAAACAGCCCAGGTGAATAGGTAAACAGATTCACAAAACAGAATACTACTCAGCAATAAAAAGGAACAATGTGGATTAATGTGTCATACTTTTTGGAAGGAGCCAGACTCAAACATCTATATGCTGTGTGAGTTCACTTATGTGATATTATGGAAAAGGCAGAACTAACGGGACAGGAAGCAGATTAGTGGTTGTAGGGAGCTGGTGTTTGAAGTTGAAAATTGACCGCAGAGGGGTAGGAAGGAACTTTTTGGAGTGAGTTCTGTGTCATGATTATGGTGGTATGAACACAAACGTAAACATTTACCAAAACTGATTGAAGTGGATGCTTAAAGTGGGTGTATTTGATTGTATATAAATTGTATGTCAATAATAGGGCTTCCCTGGTGGATCTGATTGTAAAGAATCTTCCTTCAATGCCAGAGACCTGGGATCAATCCCTGGATTGGGAAGATTCCCTAGAAAAGAGAATGGCAACTCACTCCGGTATTCTTGCTTGGAAAATCCCTTGGACAGAAGAGCCTGATGGGCTATAGTCCATGGGGTCAGAGTCTGACATGACTGACCAACTAAGACACATATGCACACACACACACACACACACACACACACATATATCAATAAAAATTATTTTAAAAAAGACATGGAACAAGACCAAGACCATCTGGCGCTTTCGACCATCTGTATTGTTTCCAGAGAGCCTAGGTTAAGCCTCCCCTCGTTGCCTTGCACCTCACTCTACATACCTGAACTTTCTATTCATTCTGCCAAAACTGAGCCCTGGCCCTCCAGGCCTGATGGGGGCACTGTCTCTTGTGGTGTCTCCCTTTAATAGGCCACTAGGAGAAATTCACTTTCTGCTACAGGCAGAGTGTAGTGAAGAGAGTGTGAGATTAATTAAGCAAGGAAAACTGTCAGGCTGAAGTGGCTCTAACTCTTTGGTGTCCTATGTAAGCAAACCAAAACCTAAGCAGGTATATATGTCTAGAGGTTAAGAAATGGAAATGTAAGGATAACCCATCACAACCAACTAGGCTGTAAGTTGCAGCCTTTCTTTTCCTCCCCTCCCTTCTCTGTATAAGTCTTTCCAGTGACCCTGAGGGAGAGAGCATTTTTTGGTTTGTTGCTGCCTAATTTGGATCCATTTTTCTCATGTAAACTCTTTAATGTGCCTCCCTTTATCTTTCAACAAGTATTAAAAGCATATCATGGGAGCCAGATTACTTGGGGTATGGTCAGGCCACTCAAGGTGGCTATTTTCTTGCTCTCTGTATTCTCCTGCTGGACCAGTGCTTCATCTATAACCTGCTCACATGAGTGACCTTGCTACATACTTGCCCCAGGCCCAGCTAGCAACTGAGTTCTTATGAAAGGGGCAGTGAGGTGTGTGCCAATCTGCTAGTTTCCCTGGTAACCAAGGAGCCAACCTGATATGGATCTGTCCCCTACAGCACCCCAAGTACAGACTGCATGCAGTGGGGTGTCACTCCAGGACCTTGCTTCAGACATGTAAGATTCTTCATCCGTAAAAGCATTGATGTCCCTGTTGCTGTCTCTGTTGCTGACTCTGAGTTCTTTCTCCAGTTTTGAAGTTGGGCAAGCACAAGCCTTACATGCCTGTGGAGTGTAGCCCACCACTTGGCTTCTGTTTCCAGCTCTATCATCTGCTGGGGTGTGAATCTGGACACATTTCTTAACCTCTTTGTGCCTCAGTTTCCTTGTCTGTAAAATGGAGAAAAGAACAGCACCTGTCACAAAGAGTAAAAATTTTAAAAAGTTATTATATGGTAAAGCGTTTAGAACAGTGCCTAGCACATCAGTTCAGTTCAGTCGCTCAGTCGTGTCTGACTCTTTGCGACCCCATGAATCACAGCACGCCAGGCCTCCCTGTCCATCACCAACTCCTGGATTTCACTCAAACTCACGTCCATCGAGTTGGTGATGCCATCCAGCCATCTCATCCTCTGTTGTCCCCTTCTCCTCCTGCCCCCAATGTCAACTCTTCGCATGAGGTGGCCAAAGTACAAGAGTTTCAGCTTCAGCATCATTCCTTCCAAAGAAATCCCAGGGCTGGTCTCCTTTAGAATGAACTGGTTGGATCTCCTCGCAGTTCAAGGGACTCTCAAGACTCTTCTCCAACACCACAGTTCAAAAGCATCAATTCTTTGGCACTCAGCTTTCTTCACAGTCCAACTCTCACATCCATACATGACCACTGGAAAAACCATAGCTTTGACTAGACGGACCTTAGTCGGCAAAGTAATGTCTCTGCTTTTGAATATGCTATCTAGGTTGGCCATAACTTTCCTTCCAAGGAGTAAGCGTCTTTTAATTTCATGGCTGCAGTCACCATCTGCAGTGATTTTGGAGCCCCCCAAAATAAAGTCTGACACTGTTTCCACTGTTTCCCCATCTATTTGCCACGAAGTGATGGGACCAGATGCCATGATCTTCGTTTTCTGAATGTTGAGCTTTAAGCCAACCTTTTCACTCTCCTCTTTCACTTTCATCAAGAGGCTTTTTAGTTCCTCTTCACTTTCTGCCATAATAGGCACTAAATACATGTTGGTTATTATCATTTAGTAAATGTAGATTTCCTCCATCCCACTTTTTTCCCTATGGACTTTCTGCAAGCTGAGAACACTTGGTTTTTCACGGTTTATGATAGGCTGATTCTAGAAGCAGTCTCCATCCCGTTCCAGCTGTCTTCACTGATCGAGGGCTCCAAGCGGATGGCCGCTTGGAGGTGGGACTAGTAGCTGGAGCAGAGTGAGCGCAGCTGGGTCTGGGACAGTTTTGACCTGTGCTCAAGAAGACAAGCGCCAATCCCATCTCCCTGGAAACCTTTCTTGAGCACTCTGCTGATGATACCTGTCAGGTTGGAGTTCTGATTACTTAACCTCTCTGAGTTCTTCAGGTTCCACGTCTGGAAAGTGGGATGATTCCAACTCCCAGGGCTGTGGTGAGATCAGATGAGATGGCTTGTGACATTCTTGGTGCTTATTTGAGTTTGGAGTCCTCTGGAAGGAGGCCCTGAGACAACACGCAAGTGCAAATAGTTTATGTGGGAGGTGATACCAGGAAACAGTGGTAGGAGAGAGAAGATATGGGACAAGGAAGGGAAGAAAGCCAGAAGGGGTGTGTTACTGGGCTGATGACATAGTAAGCCACTGGGCCCTAATGCCCCTGGGGACGCTGGGAGCCAGTGCAGAACACACCGAAGCTGGGGAATCTGTACCTCAGCTGGCTAGCTGTGTTGAGGGAGGGCTACTTCCAGCTGCCCTAGTAGCTGAGTGTCTCTTGCAGCCAGAAATCAAGCTCTGGGGCAGGGAGGCACAGGTGTTCCCAGCACTCTGACCTTGGCTGTGCAGGTGAGTGTTGAGAAGATGAAGCACCTGGCTCAGCATCTGCCATGGGCAGGTTGACCAACTTTCCTCCCCTTGCAACTCTGTTTTCAGGGCGTATCCCCTGCTAAGAATGGATTGATGTCGGTTTCTTGCGAACTGATCTAGGGCACTTTCGTCACGTAGAACACTCAAGTCCCCCACCCCCACAACCCTTGCCTTCACCAGCCCCACCCTGAAATGCCAACCCCACTGATTGTCCCTCTGTCCTTCCCATAAAGATTCAATAATAAAACCAATAGAAGTAATTAATTGGGACCTCACATTTTGTATTAGCACATAAATGTATGTTTATCACATGAAAGACCTTTTGATACCAGCTGGAGAGAAGCATGATACAGGGTTGGCAACCAGATGGACCTCAGCTCTAAGAGCAGCCTGGCAGATGTCTGGAGATGGGGAGGTTAGAAACCAGGGCTGACCCCATGGCCCACTCCTGGTGGGGATTGTGGGCTGTTTCAAGAGTGAATGTCAATGTTTCGAAACTTTGGCCATCAGTGTTTTGGATGTGACTTGGAGGAGTGCCTGGGAGGAAAGAGTGGAGGGCTTGGGAATTACCCAACTCTTCAACTTTATGCCAGTGTTGCCAAGTCCTCTCATGACTCTGAGCCTTATTCCTCATCTGTAAAATGGACATTTTTATAGGATAAGGTCATCGAGTTGAGTTGAGAAGTGACTAAGTTGGTACATCTATCTGCAGTACATGGCCCGGTAGGCCGGATGTCAGCAAATGTTTTCTGTAAAGGGTGAGGCGAGGCATACTTTGGCTTTGTGGGCTAAATCTCTGTTGTGTTTACTCCAATCTACCCTTGTAAGGCTCAAGCCCCCATACAGTATATGTAAATGTCTTAAAAACAAGTTCTATACTTTCCTGGTGGTCCAGTGGTTAAGAAGCTGCCTGCCATTGCAGGGTTCCATCCCTGGTCTGGGAAGATTCCATATGCCACAAGGCAAATAAGCCTGTGTGCCATGACTGCTGAAGACTATGGGCCCTAGAGCTCGTGTTCCGCAGTGAGAAGCCACCTCAATGAGAAATCCATGCACCACAGCCAGAGAGTAGCCCTTGCTCCCAACCTGAGAGAGCCTGCATGCAGCAGTGAAGACCCAGCACAGCCAAAAAAACAAGAAGCTCTGCCCCTAGAATTGAAAATGGGCAGAATGGGGGGGGGTTTATTTCTCTCTCTTAGAGGGAGGCAATGTTTCCTACTCATCTTTGTCCTCCTGTCGGCTCAGCATAGGGCCTGGTGCATGGTAGGTGCTCAGGAAGTATTTACTGAAGGAAGAAAAACAGCATATGACACTGGGAAGAGAATGGTCTTTGGAGTCAAGCAGAGCAGGGTCCAAATCCTGTGACCTGTGTTGAAGAAAAAAAATTATTCACCACACTTGTTAAAAAAAAGAAAAAACCTGGGAAAGCAGACTCAATTCACGGGGAACACTGAAATAAGTATAGGGACTACTGGGCTTCCCAGGTGCCACTAGTGATAAAGAACCTGCTTGCCAATGCAGGAAATGAAAGAGATGCCAGTTAGATCCCTGGGTCAGGAAGATCCCCTGGAGGAGGAGATGGCAACCCACTCCTGTACTCCTGCCTGGAGAATCCCGTGGACACAGGAGTCTACTGGGCTACCAACCAGAAGGTCGCAAAGAGTCAGACATGACTTAAGTGACTTAGCACGCACACAAGCATGTAAGGACTACTGCAATGGGGTTTTGTTGTAGGGAGTGAGATTCCGCTCAACTCAGAATACAGTAAGGAAAACAAGTAATTTATAGCCAAAGAGCCTGATGTATCAGGTTGACAAGTGGAAAATTATGGAGCGGTAACATCAGGAGTAAGGGAGAAATTCTGGTTAAACCAACCTAACAGGATTCTTGTTGAAGGCAGGCCAGGGTGATTAGTCATCACCTGGGAGATGGTAGAAGATGAGGGAACCTGATCAAATATTGAATGTGATCAGAAATCTAGGGTGGGGAGCTCTAGCTAAACCAACTTGGCAGGATTCTTGCAAAAATTGTATATGTTAGCAGAAATGAACACAGAAGCTTCAAAATCAGGCCCTAGCTGGGAAGAGAGTTCAGAGAAACTTGATTCAAGTTTAGTTAAAGAGAGTCTCTTTGTTATCTAAGCTAACATGTTTGCCTTCTCTGAGCCTCTTCATCTGTAGAGTGGGCGTGATAATCATACCTTGTGCATATGGTTGTTGCAAGTGTTAATGGAGATCATGGGGAAAAGTGTGAATGTGGAAAAATTTTTTCCTAAAAAGGAAGCATAAACTCTCCACCTTCCATGATTTTTGACTCAACCCCTTAGTCTAGTGATAGACGGCCATTTCCTGCCTTCAGTCTGCACCAACAGCTTTCTCTGGTCCCTCTTGGGCTCTGGGAGTGGGTGGAAGATGGCACCAGGGCAGAGGAATGGTTGTCTGTAAAGAGAGTGAGGGGGAGAGTCACAATTCCTGTTCTGAATTCAGGGCCATGCTGGCAGTAACAGCAGACAATCAGCTTTTGCCCCAAGGGCTCAGTGTTGGTTGTGAAGAATTAATGGCTGAGAAAGTTATCTGCCAATTATTTTTCCGCTCAGGGTGCAGAGATTACAGAAACACAGCAGAGAGCATTTCAGATCCAGGCCTCTCAGTGCTGGCTGGCAATTACCCCCCTACTGACTTCCCCTCCCAGGAGAGTGCACGGAGGTCAGGGGTCTCTCAGGGCATGCTCAGAATTCCAAGTATGTGCAGAACATTCCATGTTCCTGTAGAGATGAGGGTAAGGGAAAGAAGGACACGTGTGGATCTTGGTTTGGTTGTCCAAGAAGTAGGCTCTGAGACAAGGATGTGAGTCCATGGGGTTTAGTTGGGAGGCAATCCTCGGAAACACCAGTAGGAGGGAAGGGAAGTGAGATGGGGAAGGGACAGAGCTTAAAGGTGTCTTATCAAACCAATTACATTGTTCATGTTGGAGTTTAATCTCACCTGGGGACTCTGGCACATATACACTTTAAAGTTACCCCATCAGAGGCTGAGAGAGCGGGGCTATTTGTACCCTTATGGATCACTGGTTGAGGGCTGCTGCAGGGGAGGTTAATTACCCAGTGCTTCTAGCCTATTGCACTTGGTGGCCAAGACAGTCCTCAGGCAGAAGATGCAGGTGTTGGCAGCTGGCAGGCCCTGAAGTGGTAAGGCCTGGTGAATTTGCACCAGGCACTGATAGAGACTTGCTCTCGTCCAGGCATGTAACTTCTGCCCTTTCATTTAATCTCTGTATGTATCCAAGACTGCATCTCAGTTTACCTCCTCTTCTCACTCCTTCTTCTTAGAGCTGGGACTAGGGTGAAGTGAGTGAGGCCTTCATACCAGGTACAACATTTAAGGGGGCATTAAAAAACACAGCCACCAAAAATAGTTTAATGCAATATTTTAAAAAATGGAGTGAATGCAAAAAAAAAAATCCACAATGAACAAAATACCAAAATTTTAAATATAGACAGATCAGTAATGGTGCCAAGCCACACTGAAGCCAGAGGCAAAGAAAAAATCAGTAATAATGATCTTGTTAATCATGGATTTTGGGGCGGCATTCATTTTGATTAAAAAATATTGCACTGGAACATTATTTGTCTTGATTACCGAGTTTTTGGCACACCCTTGTATCTGGTGCCCGAAGCGATACCTCACCCGTCTCGCCCCGCCCCCCGTTCTGGTCCTGCCGCAGCCTCTTGTCATCCCCATCTTGGTAGGTTGCACTCAGTCTGCTCAGAACTCAAGCCAGAAATCTGGGGTCCTCTGTGGCTCCTCTCCTTCCTTTTACTCATCTTTCACGCCCACCTCCAAGCATCTCTCAAGACTGTCCTCTTTTTTCCATCTTCTTTGCCATAGTGAGGCTCTCTCCGTGGGCTCCCTTTAGCAGACAGGAACGACTTCTTGGATTTCCCTGCAAGCTCTGCTCTGCACTACAACACACTCCAGTGTGTGCCGCAGACACCATAGCGCCTGTTTCTCTGCCCCCCTCACTTCCTTCCCTTCTCTTTCCCAAGTCCTCCCACATCTGTGTAAGTTCTTCCAATATGAAACATCTTGTTCCCATAGCACTTGCAGAAGCTCCAATTCCATGGTGAAATCCTGATGGCTACTTTATCTTCCTCCACCATCTTAGCTGCTCCAGGTGGGCATGGAGGTATCCCGAGGCAGTCTCCTTTTATTTTATGTTTAAAGACTTTTTGATGTGGACCATTTTAAAAGTCTTTATTGAATTTGTTATAATATTGCTTCAGTTCATGTTTTGATTTTTTGGCTGTGAGGCATGTGGGATTTTAGCTCCCTGACCAGGGATCAAACCTGCGCCCCCTGCATTGGAAGGCAGAGTCTTAACCGCTAGACTGCCAGGGAAGTCCCACAGTCTCCTTTCAGAGCATCAGCAAAGCAAAACTCCCTCTGATATGGCCTTATCCCCTTGCCTACTGGAATTGCTATTTTCTTACCTTCTCATTTTCGGCTGAGAGAGGTAAGGGTGCCAGATCCTTGAGCCCAGTCAATGTCTTTGTCCTTTCACGTTCTTGCCAAGTCTCCCTCCTTCCTTGGGTCCACCTCCAGATATGAAAGAGATCGCCTGCCTCCAGTGGGGTGGTAACTTTCCTGACTTCTTTTCCTGAATCCCATCTCCTGATCACTTATGATAAACTCCAGGTTTACATTTTTCCCTTGATATGTAAAAGGAAGATTCTGGAATTAAGAAACTTTTTTTTCTTTTCCCCTCCATAGCCAGGTTTTAAGACTACTGTCTCTAGAAAGACTCAGAGTCAAACTATGACCTCTTTATTTCAGGTGGTATCTGCACTCCTCTTAAGATAATAAATGTTCTTGATTCAGTGGGGAAGGAAGTGGGTGGTGGGATGAAAGCTTCACATACCAGCTGGCACAGACTGAGTGTTCCCTGGATATCTGTTTCCTTTCCTCATCTAACTCCCTGCCGCCCCAACTTCCTGCTGTCACCTGCCCTCTGAGCTGAACCTCCCTGTTCCAGAATTCTGGACTTCCATGTACAGAGCTTAGTACTGGATTTTTAACCTGCTCAGCAAAGCTAATCCAGCCCACCCCACTGCTGTTCAACATTTCAGTGATTAGGCATAAGTGGGCTGCAGCTCCCCAAATGACTAAGTATTAATGCAGCTTTCTAAGGAAAGAGGAGTGTGGGTTCCCCAGATGTGAATGACCTTGGAGCTGAAGATTTCTGCAATACCATTTGCTTAATTGATCATTGTCGTTACTGTACACACACATACACATACTCATGTGTTTGGGGCCCTGGGTGTGGCATCTGGAGATCTTGGTTCAGCAGAAGTGTTGGGTTAGGGAGGTGGGTTGGGGAGCAGAAGAGGGTTCAGGTGTCCATCAATGTGCCTACAGTCCCTTTACACCCCCAGGTCTTATCTAGTCCCCCCAGCCTGGAGTTTACTTTGTGTCACACTTGTTCTGCATGTTGTGCACACAAAGGTGCATGGGACATAGTCTTATAACACCCAGTGTGGAATTGGCCCCCGCTGACCTCTTAGGTCCCAAATTTCTCCTCTCCTCTGTCCTCCAGTCACAAAGCGACCTCCTTTTGATGACTGGAATGTATCCAACTCTTACCCTCCTTGGACCCTGTCACCTGCCCTGCTAGTCTCTCCTGGTTTTCCTCTTTCTACCCTCTATTCCCATGACTGGCGTTTCAACCTTCAGGTCTTAGCTCACATGTGACCTCTTTTTTTTTTTTCAATGGTAATTGACCACATAGGCCTTTCGTTTATTCATTTATTTAGGCTGCACTGGGTCTTTGTTGCAGCATGCGGGCTTTCTAGTTTGCGGCACACAGGTTTAGTTGCTTCTCTTCATGTGAAAGCTTAGTTTCCCCATCAGCGGTCAAACCCAAGTCTTCTGCATTGGAAGGCAGACCACCAGTCTTAACTAGTGACTAGTTAAGACCACTAGTCTTAACTACTCGACCACCATCGAAGTCCCACATGTCACCTTTTTAGGGAAGTCCTCCTTGACCACCTTATCAAAGAAAGTCCCCCTAAATTTATTTTTCACCGCGCCTCACTTGCTTCCTTCACAGCATCTGTTTTAATTATTTTGACCCATTTTTAATTTGCTTTCCTGTCCCCTCTACCAGATTGTATACTTTATGGGAACCATTTTTGTTTTGTTTCCTACACTATCCCCAGCACCTAGATAGTGTTGACACATAGTAGATTCTTAATAAATATTTGTGGAAGAGCAACCCTCACTCCCTCTTTCCATTTTATTTTCTTAAATATATTTTGCAGCCAGCAAAGTGGGGCCATCTGGCTGACCCACTCTGGGAATCATTTCTGGGGCCAAGTCTCCTCATTCTTTACAAGTGGCTGAGGTTGGAGTCTCCAAAATGTAATGACCAAGCTCCATCTCCAGGATTAACCCCAGCAGGCTGCTTTCTTTTCAGGAAGCTCCTTTCCCGACATCTGGTAAGGGAAACTCAGGGAGTAGGAACTAGTCTTCACTGAGAACTTACTATATGACAGCTCTGTGAACTTGGGCAAATTAATATCTGTGGGCTGCAGTTTTCCCATCTCTAAAATGGGACTCAAAGTAATACAGGATTTCTCAACCTCAGCATTATTGATATCTGTGGCTAGATGATTCTTTGTTGAGTAATGTGTGTATCCTGTGCAATGTAGAATATTTAGCAGCATCTACCCACTAGATGCCAGTAGCAAACTCAGTTATGACAATGAAGAATATCTCCAGATATGACCGAATGTATCTAGTGTGTAAAAATCTCCCCTACCCCCACCCCACTGAGAACTATTCCAATAATATCTGCCTTATAAGACCCAAGGAATGGAATATTTCCTGCCATAGCAGTAAATATCCAGTCATCAGCAATTGCAGCCACCATGGAGGGTGAAGTGGTGAGCCCTGAGGGAACTCAGGTAGGAAAGAACACCTGCCATCAAGCAGCCATCAGACTGCAGCCACTCCCCATGGGGAGTCTGAAGAAACTCAAAGATGTGAAAACGCAGGATACTGGCCCCAGATAGAGGAAACATATATATCAAAGGAATGATTTCAGTGAACCTAGGTTCTTGCATTTTTCCCAAACACAGAAAAGAGCTACACTCCTTAACTTGACATATCTGGTTTCTTTAATTAACAGTAATCTGGAAATGGCAACCCACTCCAGTATTCTTGCCTGGAGAATCCCATGGACGGAGGAGTCTGGTGGGCTACAGTCCACAGGGTCGCAAAGAGTTGGACACGACTGAGTGACTTCACTTCACTTTCACTTTGGTGTTCTTTACTACCTGCCCTCTGTTGTAAAACTTCCCTATATCCTAGCTCTCCCCCCTCCTGGGAGCAGTTTCTCAAAGCTATCTCAGAGCTGTCTCTTTACCTGCAGTCCTCATTTTGCCCCAAATAAAACTTAACTCACATGCAACTTTTACATTGTATGAAGTTTTTCAACAGATCATTGCTAGGTTAAATGATATGTCATGTTAAGTGCTTATGAACGTGCCTGGCACAGAGAAAGGATTTAATATATATGCTTAAAATCTATTGTTGTCATTAATATCATACTGTAGGCCACAAGGGGTTTCAGGAAAGAGAGATGCATACAGGCAAGGAGGCAGGCAGGTCCAGGAAAATCCGCTTCTGTGCCAAGGGTGTGCTGAAACCATCTTGTCCCTACTTCTAATTGTTAAATTTTCAGGAAATTTGCAAACCAATCGTTGAACATAGCCATCCTTGAAACTGGCAATGGTGGGAGTGTTTATACCACACGAATCAGCAAATACTACATAGAGCTTTTTGTTGGAGGAGCCACCTGGCTACCACAGTGCTTCTTTATTAACACATTAAATTACAAGATCTTGTCATAGGCCCAAATAACTGCTGACATTTTGAAATAGTGATGACCATAAATGACATTTTGAGATACCAGCAACACAGTAGGATATGAAAATATCTATAACTTCTGTTGGTGACAGTTACAGGTACTGATTTGTTGCCCACATTCAGATTATAAGGAAGTGTTAAATTGCAGTTCGAAGTAGGAGAAAATAAAGATGTCAGTCTTTTTTAGCCATGACTCCCCTCCACCCCCTATCCCTGCCCCCAAATTCTATCCGTTGACCTCAGTTAAGAACCTTGCTCTGGTGAACATATTCTGCAGTAAAGTAAGAATGAACCTGGGGGGCAGAATTAGACAGACCTGAGCTTACATCCTAAGCTGGACAGTTATTTAACTGGATTTGTCTTAGTGTCTTCAATCTCTAAATGTGCATCGGGCCCGCAGAGGTTTTGGAAATCAAATACAAGGATGTATTAAAGTGCTTTAAGAGGAGCCTGGCACCCAGTAGAGTGTGTGTGTGTATGCGTGTTGGGTAGGAGGACTTTAGCACATGCCTCACACACCCCGAGGGTCTGCACAGACCTCCAAGTTTGAGCAGCAGAGGTAGGGACACATTTCACCCCAGATGGCGCTCCTGGTTCATCCGTATTTTTAGTTTCTATCTGGGTGAAAATTTTGCGATGTGAACACCGGGCAGAACAAATAGAATTATGACTTGCTTTTCACAAATTGTGTAGTGGATTTCACATACTTTCATGCTTGATTTTCCACCATGTTTCAAACCGTTATAAAAAATTTTTTTTCCCTTCCCTTGGGACAGTGGGGCAGGTGTCCCAGTGGGGAGGGGCCGTCATGTTTCCCCCCATCCATCCCTCCTTGGCTTTCCCATGGCACAGAGAGGGGAAGAACCATGCCTTCTTCCTTCCCCAGCCTGGGAGCTTCATTATTCCTCAGCTCAGGACCATTTTTCCAGCTCATTAGAACCTGGAGCTAAGATAAAGGAGGGCAGAGCCATTAGGTAGCAATTTATATGTAAATGTGGAAGTTTCCAAAGAAAGTGGGCTAGCATTCTTTAGGAAGCATTCAAGTTGGGACTTTTCTGGAAAGCAGACACACACAAGCCCTGTAATCTCCACCTCCCCTCTGTCAGGCTCAAGGTATGAGGCCAAGGTCACGCAGCGAGTGACTGGCAAGGCCAGTTCTAAAAGCATAGGTGGACGGTGAAGGTAGTATGTGGCACTTTATGGGGGCATCTCTAAGGGCAGGCCTGTGGCTTCCTTTGTGGCTCAGCTGGTAAATAATCTGTCTGCAACGCAGGAGACCTAGGTTCGATCCCTGGGTTGGGAAGATCCCCTGGAGAAGGGAAATGCTTACCCATGCCAGTATTCTGGCCTGGAGAATTCTGTGGGCTGTATAGTCCATGGGGTCGCAAAGAGTCGGACACAACTGAGTGGCTTTCACTCCACTCCAAGGGCAGGAAGCCCCTCTCACCAGCCTGCAGCCTTCCTGTTTCCTCACTTCAGTTTTTCCAACCTATTCAGGCTCATCTTTTAGCTGGGGAGTTTGGGGCTGTCTACTGAAAAAAAAAAAAAGTAGGAATTATGCTTTATTGGGCGGACAAAACTGAAGAATTAAACCCAGAAGACAGTCTCTCAGATAGCTCTGAGGGACTGCTCCAAAGAGGCAAGGGAGGAGCCAGGATTTATACGTGTTTTGAAAAAAAAAAACCCAGGTAGTTAGAACATCTAAAGATGACTGTTAATTAATGCAAACCAGACATCTCAAGTTAATGAATTTAGAGCTTTTCTGTATATGAGAAGATGCAAGACGCTGGGCTCACTGAAATCATTCCTTTGATGTGCATCTTAGCTGTCTAGGGCCAGAGTTCTGCTTTTCCCCATCCCGAACCCCATCAGGGCTCACAGTCAGGGGCGGCTGCAGTGGCTGCTGGCTTGATGGCTACAACATCCTTTGTTTACTGATGTGGCAGGTGGCATTTTTCATCCACAGAGGTGAGGGGACAGGTGTACTGCACCACGAATGAGATTAAATTAAACAGTTGTTGTGCCCAGCACTGTGCTGTGTATATGCAGAGGATGGTCAGTAGCAAAGGATCCCTCTGGGTTTGGGTCCAAGCTCTGATATTCTAGTGTTAGGAATTAACATGGAGGACATTCAGGTCAGAGGAGAAGCTTTTCCTTAAAGCCAGAGAAAAGCAGCTTCATCCCCACTCCAGCTATTCTTCCTTGTGGTCAGTAGCCTCTAACCAGCCCATTGCTCAACCTCTTGACAGTGTCAGAGGAACAAGTGAAAGAGGGCAAGCTGTTCCTCTAGGAGAAGCAGCCTCCACCCTCTTCCACCTTCATCCACCTGACAGGTAGTCACCTCTCCCACATGTCCAGTTCTTCAATCTGTGCCCTAGACTGGCTTAGCATCCTAGACCTTGAGCCTGGCCCCACAGCATATTCTCCCTCCTTAGGTGTGGGGTGAAGATGGAAGAAAGGGGCTGGAGGTGATGTGTGTTGGGGGAGGCTGAGCATATCCTTAAACCAAGGGGCCTTGATTAAAGAGTTTGATCTTGGTTTTAAGAGCAATGGGAAAGCCTCAAGAAAGTGATGTGATGAGATTTGTGGTTTAGAAAGATCTCTCTGGTTTCGTGGGAATTGAGTGAGAGGCAGTGGAGAGAAAGATGAGTTACCAGGCTGTTTCAGTCATCTAGAAGAGAGATGTGCTGTCCGAACCAAGGCAGTGGTAGTGGAGGGGCCGACAAGAGGATGGATTTGAGAGAGACCCAGGAGGACTTCCCTGGTGGCTCAGATGGTAAAGTGTCTGCCTACAATGCAGAAGACCCTGGTTCAATCCCTGGGTCAGAAAGGTCTGGAGAAGGAAATGGCAACCCACTCCAGTATTCTTACCTGGAAAATCCCATGGATGGAGGAGCCTGGTGGGCTACAGTCCATGGGGTCACAAAGAGTCGGGCGCGACCGAGCGACTTCACTTTCTTTCAGGAGGTAGAATTGATAGCACTGGGTGACTGGATGCGGGGGTGAGAACAAGTCAGGGATGGTACTCAAGCTGATGGCTTGAGCAACTGGGTGGGCAGTGATGTCTGCAGTGTCCAGAGCCTGGATTTGCAGGAGGAGAAGCAGTAGGTTTGGGGGGAGATACGATAAAGTTAGTTTTGGCCATGCTGAGTCTGATGAGCTTGTGGGATATCCAAATAGAGATGTCTGGTTGGAGCAACAAGAGAAGCTTGGAAGATGGTAGCAGATAGACGGTAATTATTATAAATTGAGAAAAAGAAAGGTCTCAGGACAAAATCCAGAGAGAAATGGTGGGAAGGATGGGGAGAGGAAGAGGATTTCGCAAACCTGATGGGAGAAGTGAAGGCCAGAGAGGCAGGGGCGGGGACCAGGGTGTTGTGGTAGTTGGTGGGAAAGAGTATTTTAGGGAGACAGGATCAACAAGTGAAATACTGGAGAGTCAAATGGGTTGAGGGGTGAATTGGGAGGTGAGGATGAGGAAAGTGGGAAAGCCTCCTTCCTCCCCGCCCTCCATTCCTTCCAACAAAAGGAAGGAAATAAGAGTTGCCTAAGAATTCTACCACCCTGGGATGACTGACCATTATCCACATCTTGGCTCCCATCCTTCTGTGTAACCTCTTCAGGTACCACTCATGGTATACGTGTAGACACTTTAACTTAAGTGAGATGATACACATTTTTTTTTTTTTGGCCTTCTACCAAGGCATGGAGGATCTTAGTTCCCCAGTTCCCCTGACCAACGATCAAACCCATGCTTCCTGCAGTGGAAGTTCCAAGTCCTAACCATTGGACTACCAAGGAATTCCCTAATGCTGTTTTGATCAAAGATTTCCCCCCTTAACCCTGCAGCAGCACTCAACATCTTATCTTAGCCTCTCCCTGTAAGCTGTGTTAACAATTTAATACATGTTCTTCAATATTTTTCTTGTTACTTATTCAATCCCACACATTCAATCCCATGTGTGATTGGTTTTTTAAAAAATAGGATCATATTCACACTTTTCTTCCTTGACAATATTTCAGTGAAATTCTTTTTAACTGTCTAGATGAGTTCTGATTCATCTTTTTAATGTCCACATAGTAGCCCATGGCATGGTTATGCCACCTTTGATTCAGATGAACTTACTGATGGATATTCACATTGCTTCTAGTTCTTGGTCACTAAGAACATTGCAATAAATGTTTTTATACATCATTTCTTATAGACTAGTACTTTCACTGCTATAGGTTAGATTCCCAGGAGTGAAATTGTTGGGACAGAGATGCTATGGCTTTTTTTCACTAAAATTTTTTTTCTATAAAATGTAAAATATATAGATAAATTGAAAGAATTATGCAATTAACATTGGTACACCCATCAACTATATTTGCAGTGAAATTCTACCCAGTGACCAGCTACTCATTTGTTTTTTATCAATCCATCTTATTTTGGGGGCATTTCAAGATTGTGGACTTCAGTACTCTTTACCTCCACACACTTTACAATTTTTGTTCAATATTTATTTACAGGCTTTTTTTCAGATATAATTTATATAAAATGAATTGTTTGAATCTCAAGTGTACCTTTCAACAAGTTTTGACAAATGTGTTACTTCTGTATTCCAAATCCCAAGTAAGTTATAGGACATTACCATCAACCCCAGAAAGTTCTCTCATGACCCTTCCCAATCAATCCCACTCCATGCCCCCAGGAAAAAAAACCCACTGTTCTGATCTCTTCATGACAATAATTTTTCACGATTTTTTTCTGTTCTAGAATTTCATGTAAATGAAATATAGCATAAACACTTTTTAGTAAAGCTTCTTTCACTCTTCATACTATTTTGAGATTTATTTATATTGTTTGTCCCTTTCCATTGCTCAGTAGTATCCTATTTTTTTAAATTAAATTTATTTATTTATGGCTTGCACTGGGTTCCGCATTGCTTTGCTTGTGTTTTCTCTAGTCGAGGGGAGAGGGGACTACTTTTCCTTGTGGTGATGGGGCTTCTCATTGTGTTGGCTTCTTACTGCAGAGCACAAGTTCTGTGCATTTGGGCTTCAGCAGTTTTGTGGTACGTGAGTTCAGCAGTTGCAGCTCTCGGGCTGTAGAGCTAGGGCTCAGTATTTGTGGTGCACTGACTTAGCTGTTTCACGGCATGTGGGATCTTCCCTGACCAGGGATTGAACTCATATCCCCCGAAGTGGCAGGCAGATTCTTAACCACTGCACCACTAGGGAAGTCCAGTAGTATCCTGTTTCACGACTGCATCATAGTGTGCTCATCCATTCTTCTGAGCTGTTTTCGTTTTCTGTTTATTATGAATTAAGCTGCTATGAACATTTGTATAAAAGTCTTTTTGTAGACATGTACTTTCTTTCTCTCGTGTAAATGGCTAGGAGTGAGATGGCTGGTCATAGGGTAGGTACATGTTTAGTTTCATGAAATACTGATGGATCTTTCCCCAAAACATACTATTTTCCACTCCCCTCAACAGGAGGTGAGTCCTGATCACACCACATTCTTAACATAGATTAAATATACTCATTTTGGTAAATATGCAAAGGGATCTCATTGTGATTTTAATTTGCTTTTCCCTGATGACTGAAGATGTTGAACGTGTTTTCATGTGCATATGAGCCACTCATATCATTTCTTATGAAGAGCTTGTTAAATCATTTAAAAGTTCTTACCATTTTAAAATAGACTTTAAAATTTAGTATTGTTGGTTGCAGGAGGATTTAAAAAAATATACTCTGACTACTCTGGCTGTTTGTCAGCTACATATGTTGTGTGCATTTTTTCCAATCTGAGAGCTGTGTATTCATTTTCTTAAAGGTGTCTTTTGATGAGTGGAAACTTTACATTTTGATAAGTCTATAACTTTTTCTTTTATAATTTTTTTTAATGATTGTTGCTTTCTAAGTCTTCCCTAAGAAACCTGCCAAAGAAACCTAGTCCCTAGTTGAGAAGAGAGTTTACATTTTCTTCTAGAAATTTTATAGTTTTAGCTTTTATGTTTAGGTCAGTGAGTCATCTTCATGTAACTTTTGTACAAGGTGTGAGGAGGTAAGGGTTGACGGTCACTATTTCTCCATACTGGGTATCCAACTGTCTCAGGAAAATACATTGAAAGCATCTCCCTTTCTTTGTTGGATTTTTTTTTTTTTTTGTCAAAAATGAAATGACCCATACTGTTCATGGGGTTCTCATTGGAGAAGGGGACGACAGAGGATGAGATGGTTGGATGGCATCACCAATTTGATGGACCTGAGTTTGAGCAAGCTTCAGGAGCTGGTGATGGGCAGGGAAGCCTGGCATACTGCAGTTCATGGGGTCACAAAGAGTCGGACATGACTAAGGGACTGGACTGAACTGAAATGACCCAGGGACTTCCCAGGCCATTCAGTGGTTAAGACTCTGAGCTCCTGATGTAGGGAGAATAGTTTGATTCCTGGTTGGGGAACTAAGATCCCACATACCTAGTGGGGTGGCCAAAAATTAAAAAAATTAAAAAATCAAATGACCCTATAAATAAGGATATATTTCTGAGCTCTCTACTCTGTTCCACTGAGCTATTTGTCTGTCCTTACGACATTTATTTTCTTGGGCTCCAAAATCACTGGGGACAGTGACTGAAGCCATGAAATTAAAAGATGCTTGCTCCTTGGAAGAAAAGCTATGACAAACCTAGATACTGTATTAGAAAGAAGAGACTACTTTGCTGACAAAAATCTGTGTAGTCAAAGCTATGGTTTTCCAGTAGTCATGTACAGATATGAGAGTTGGACCATAAGGAAGGCTAGTGCTGAAGAACTGATGGCTTTGAATTGTGGTAATGGAGAAGACTCTTGAGAGTTCCTTGGACTGCAAGGAGATCAAACCAGTCAATCCTAAAGACATCAACCCTGAATATTCATTGGAAGGACTGATGCTGAAGCTGAAGCTCCAATACTTTGGCCACCTGATGTGAAGAGCTGACTCATTAGAAAAGACCCTGATGCTTGGAAAGATTGAAGGCAGGAGGAGAAGGGGATGACAGAGGATGAGATGGTTGGATGGCATCACCGACTCGATGGACATGAGTCTGAGCAAACTCTGGGAGATGGTGAAAAACAGGGAAGCCTGGTGTGCTGCTGTTCATGGGGTTGCAAAGAGTTGGACACAACAGAGTGACTGAAAAATAAAAAACAATACAAATGCCATTGATCCAATGTCTTGATTACTGTCACTTCATAGTAACTCTTGACGTCAAAGTGTGTTAGTCTTCTTCCAATTTTTTTTTCTCCTCCCATCCAGTCCCCTGGGGCTGTGCAGCTTGGCATGTGTGATCTTAGTTTCCCACCAGGGATCAAATTCAGGTCCATGGCAATAAAAGGGCCGAGTCCTAACCACTGGATCGTCAGCAAATTCCCATCAATTTGTCCTTTTTCAAGATTTATTTGGATGTTGGTAGGTCCTTTGTATTTCTATATAAATATTATATATTCCTATATAAATATTACAATCAGTTTGTCAAATTCTACAAAATAGACTGATTGGATTATGGTTGCTGCTACTGCTGCTGCTAAGTCACTTCAGTTGTGTCCAACTCTGAGCGACCCCAGAGATGGCAGCCCACCAGGCTCCCCCATCCCTGGGATTCTTCAGGCAAGAACACTGGAGTGGGTCACCATTTCCTTCTCCAATGCATGAAAGTGAAAAGTGAAAGTGAAGTCGCTCAGTCATGTCCGACTCAGCGACCCCATGGACTGCAGCCCACCAGGCTCCTCCGTCCATGGGATTTTCCAGGCAAGAGTACTGGAGTGGGGTGCCATTGCCTTCTCAGTATTATGGTTGAGATTGCATTAAATATGGAGATAACTGACACCTTAAAAACACTAAGTATTCCAATTGATATATTTGGTATATATCTCCATTTGTTTAGATCTTCTTTAATTTCTCTCAGTATTTGTAGTATTTAGTGTAATTTTACTCTATTTTTAAATTAATTTTTATTGGAATATAATTGCTTTATAATGTTGTGTTAGTTTCTGCTGTAAGTAAATTGAATCAGCTATATGTATGCCTATATCCCCTCTTTTTTCGATTTTCTCCTATTTAGGTCACCGTAGAGCATTGAGTAGAGTTCCCTGTGCCATATAGCAGGTTCTCATTAGTTGTCTATTTTATACATAGACAACTGTGTATGTGCTGTGCTAAGTGGCTTCAGTCGTGTCTGACTCTGGGATGCTATGGACCAAAGCCCACCAGGTTTCTCTGTCCATGTAATTCTCTAGGCGAGAATGCTGGAGGGTTGTCATTCTCTCCTCCAAGGGACCATCCCCAACCCAGGGATCAAATCCACGTCTCTTAAGTCTCCTGCATTGTCGGTTAGGTTCTTACCACTAGAGCCGCCTGTCAATCCCAGTCTCCTAATTCACTGCCTCCCCTTTCCTCTCTCAGTGTCTATACATTTGTTCTCTACATCTGTGTCTCTATTTGTGCTTTGCAAATAAGTTCATCTGTATCATTTTGTAGACTCCACATATAAACGCTATTATCCAGTATTTGTTTTTCTCTTTCTCGCTTTCTTTACTCTGTACGACAGTCTCTAGGTCCACCTAGGTCTCTGCAAATGGCATACTTTCATTACTTTTAATGGCTGACATTCCATCGTATATATGTACCACATCTTTCTTCACTCCTCCATTTAAGTTGCGTCCATGTCCTGGCTATTGTAAATAGTGCTGCAATGAACATTGGGGTGCACGTATTTTTTGAATTATGATTTTTCTCTAGGTATATGCCCAGGAATGCGATTGCTGGGTCATATTGACAGTCCTGTTTTTAGTTTTCTAAGGAACCTTCATTGTGTTCTCCAAAGTGGCTGTATCAACTTAACATTCCCACCAATGGTGCAAGAGAGTTCCCTTTTCTCCACACCCTCTCCAGCATTCATTGTTTGTAGATTTTTTGATGATGGCTACGGGGTCGCAAAGAGTCGGACATGACTGAGCAACTGAACTGAACTGATTCTGACTATGTGAGATACCTTATTGTAGTTTTGATTTGCATTTCTCTAATAATTAGTGATCTTTTCTTGTATTTGTTGGTCATCTGTCTGTCTTCTTTGGAGAAACATCTGTTTAGTTCTTCCCCCATTTTTTGGTTGAGGTTTTTTTTTTTTTTTTATATTAAATTGCATGAGCTGTTTGTATGAGTGAGTGAGTGAGTGAAGTCACTCAGTTGTGTCTGACTCTTTGCGACCCCATGGACTGTAGCCTACCAGATTCCTCCATCCATGGGATTTTCCAGGCAAGAGTACTGGAGTGGGTTACCATTTCCTTCTCCAGGGGATCTTCCCAACCCAGGACTCGAACCCACGTCTCCTGCATTGGCAGGCAGATTCTTTACCGACTGAGCTGTGAGGGAAGCACACTTGAATTTTTTTTGTATTAAATTATATGAACTGTTTGTATGTTTTGGAGATTAATTCCTTGTCAGTTGCAAATATTTTCTCCTATTCTGAGGATTGGCTTTTTGTCTTGTTTATGATTTCCTTTGCTTTGCAAAAGCTTTTAAGTTTAATTAGTTTCCATTGTTTATTTTTGTTTTTATTTTCATTACTCTAGGAGGTAGGTCAAAAAAGATCTTGCTGTGATTTAAGTCAAAAAGTGTTATATTTTCCTCTAAGAGTTTTATAGTGTCTGACCTTACATTTAGGTCTTTAATCCATTTTGTGTTTATTTTTGTCTACAGTGTTAGTGAAGTGAAGTGAAAGTTGCTCAGTCGTGTCTGACTCTTTGCCACCCCATGGACTATACTATCCATGGAGTCCATGGAATTCTCCAGGCCAGAATACTGGAGTGGGTAGCCTTTTTCTTCTCCAGGGGATCTTCCCAACCCAGAGATTGAACCCAGGTCTCCCACATTGCAGGCGGATTCTTTACCAGCTGAGCCACAAGGGAAGATGTTAGGGAGTGTTCTAATTTCATTCTTCTACCTGTAGCTGTCCAGTTTTCACAGCAGCACTTATTGAAGAGACTGTCTAGTGTAATTTTAATATAGTTTTGATGTAGAGGTTTTTAATGTAGAGGTAATGTCCTTTGTTAAATTTATTCCTGAGTATTTAATATTTTTTGACAGAGTAAATGAAACTGCTTTTCTCATTTCACTTTCCAATGTTTCATTGCTAAAATGTAAAAAGACAATTGATTTTTGTGTAGTGTCCTTGTATCTGCATGTTTGCTAATTTATTTATTAGTCCTAGATGTTTTGCAGATTTCTTAGGGTTTCCTATGTAAACAGTCATTCATTTGTGAACAACGACAGTTTTACATCTTTCTTCAATTTGTATTGATACATCTTTTACTTCTTTTTCTTGTCTTACTTCACTGGCTAGACCCTTTGATACAGTGTGAAATAGAAGTGGAGAAAATGGATATCCTAGCCTTATCCTTAATCTTAGGAGGAATATTCATTCAATATTTAAGTAAAATTTTAACAGAGGGTTTTTGAAGATGCCATTTATCAGATTGAAGGTTCCTTTTAATTCTGATTTGCTGGGAGATTTTTTCCTAAATGAATGGCTCTTGATTAATTTTTTCAAATGGTTTTCCTGAATCTACTTGAGTAAGTTTGTTTTTTCTTTTTATTCTGTTAATATGGTTAATTACATTGATTGGCATTGGATATGTTAAACCAAGCTGAGAGTCCAAGGATACACCCAGTATGTCATGATACATTTTGTTTTTTATATTGTCGTATTCTATTTGCTAATAGTTTGTTGAGAATTGTATCTGTGTTCATAGAAGACATAGGTTTGAAATTAAAAGATTTCTTTGCTGGGTTTGTGATCAAGGTTACGTTAGTCTCATAAAATGAGTTGGAAAGTGTTGTTTTCCATTTTCTGATTTTTAGTAAGATGAAAGTTAATTTCTTTCTTAATAAAATTCACAATGAGAAGTTTGCTTNTTTATATTATGATGTTCCCACTAAATATTGCTTTAGCTGCATCCCACAAATTTTGATGTATTGTATTTTTTACTAATCATATAAAAATGTTGAAAAACTTTCCTTATGATTTCTTCATTGACTCAATGATTATAAGTATATTGCTTAATATTCAAAATTTTATTTTTTCTATATGTCTAAATGCTATCAATTAAAAATTTAATTCCATCAAGGACAGAAAATGCACTCTGTATTACTTCAATTTAATTTTATTGAGACTTGTTTTATGGCCCAGGATACATTTCATCTTGGTGAATAGTAGTACCATGAGTGTTTGAAAAAAATATGTATTCTGCTATTTTTGGTTATGGTGTTCTATAAACATAAATCAGGTCCAGGTGGTTTATGACATTGTTCAAATCTTTTGAATTTTTAAAGATCTAGTTGTTCCATCAATTTCTGAGTGGAGTAATAGATTTTGTCAATTTTTTTCATGTATTTTGAAGCTCTATCATTAGATGTAATTATGATTTTTATATCCTGATAAAAATGGACCATTTTACTCTCATGAAATGTCCCTTTTAAACTCTTATATTACCCTTTGTCTTGAAGTCTCCTCCTTTTTGTGCCTTGATTGTATGCTGTGTAATATATCTTTTGTCATTCATCTACCTGTATTATTATAGTTAAAGTCTGTCTTGTAGTCAGAATATAGCCTGTTCTTCTGTTTTTCCTTTTTAATCCATTCTGACCTTATCTGCTAACTTTTTTCTAAAGATTTTTTTTTTTTTGATGTGGACCATTTTAAAAGTCTTTATTGAATTTGTTACAATATTGCTTCTATTTTATGTTTTGTTTTTGTGGCCACGAGGCATGTGGGATCTTATCTTCATGACTAGGGCCTGAACTCACACCTCCTATATTGGAAGGTGAAGTCTTAGCCACTGGACCACCAGGGAAATCCCCCTTATCTGCTAACTTTTAATTGGAGCATTTAGTCTGTTAAGATACTGTAATTATAGATATGATTTGATATATATTTACAGTTTTATTACTTGTCTTTCTTAGCTTCTGTGTTCCACTTTTTCTGTCTTCTTTTGGGTCATGTAAATAATTTTTAAAGCTCCATTTTAATTCATTAATCAACTTTTTAGCTATACATTTTTCATTTTTTAAAGCAGTTGCTTAGTAACTACACAATTTGAACTTTGGCCACACTTAGATTTTACACAAAATTTATTTATTTATTTTACCATTTCACACAAAATCAACAGTTTACTGTTCCCTCAACTTTTATGCTATATTTATCACAATATTATATTATAAACCTACAATACAGTGGTATAATTTTTACCTTAAATGTTCAGCTGCCTTCTTCTAAGAAATTAAGAATAATATAATATTTTAACATTATATTTAATATATTTAACAGTTCCAGGGATTTTCATTCCTTCTTGAAGATATGAAGTTCCATCGATGTCATTTCGTTTCACTTGATGAACTGCATTTAGTAATAGAATTCCTTATAAGGGGCTTCCCTGGTGGCTCAGGCAGTAAGGAATTTGCCTGCAATGCAGGAGACCAGGCTTCCACCCCTGGGTCAGAAAGATCCCCTGAAGAAGGGAGTGGCAACCCTCTACAGTATTCTTGCCTGGAGAATTCCACGGACAGAGGAGCCTAGTGGGTTATAGTCCATGAGACTGAAAAAAGTCGGACATGACTGAGTGACTAACACACACATTCTGTTTCTTAGCTCAGTTGGTAAAGAATCTGCCCACAATGCGGGAGACCTGGGTTTAATCCCTTGGTCAGGAAGAACCCCTGGAGAAGGGGTAGGCTACCCACACCAGTATTCTTGGGCTTCCTTTGTGGCTCAGGTGGTAAAGAATCCGCCTGCAATGCAGGAGACCTGAGTTCAATCCCTGGGTTGGGAAGATCCCCTGGAGAAGGAAAAGGCTACCCACTCCAGTATTCTGGCCTGGAGAAGTCCATGGGGTCACAAAGATTCGGACTTTCACTTTTCTTGTAATTCAGGTCTGCTGGCAATGATTATGTTAGTTTTTAATTTCCCATTCATTGTGGTGGACAGACCCTGAGATGACTCTCAGGAAGCCCCACCTTCTGGCGTTCCTGTGTTTATAGACTCCCTCCCTGTGAGTGTGGATGGGACGCATGATTCGCTGCTAAACAGAAGAACGTGGCAAAAGTGACAGGCTGCCACTCCCATGATTATGTTACATTATAAAAGACTGTTTGGTTAGCTGACTCTAGACTTTCTCATTCACTTGCTGGCTCTGAGCAAGCAAGCTGCCAGGGCAAGAAATTGTAGGTGGCATCTCGCTGCTGAGGATGGCCTCATCTTACAGACTCTAAGAAATGAATTTTGCCACCAACCTAAGTGAGTTTGGAAGAGGATTCATTGTGGTTAGTCAAGCTTCCAGATGAGGACTGAGCCCTGGGTGACACCTTGATGGCACCTTACGGAGGACCCAGCTGAGCCATCCTCTGATTCCTGACCCACTGTGAGGTAGTAAATGTGTGTTGTTTTAAAGCCACTAGTTTGCAGTAATGTCTTGTGCTGCAATATATTTATTTTTGAAGTATATTTTAGTGGGTTTAGGATTCCAGGTTGATGGTTTTTCCTTCATCACTCTACAGATTATTCTTTTTAAAAACACTTATTTTATTTATTTATTTTTGACTCTGTTGGGTCTTAGTGGTGGCATGTGTAATCTTCACTGTGGATCTTTTGTAGCTGTGGGCGGGCTTAGTTCCCCTGCAGCATGTGGGATCCTAGTTCCTCAACCAGGGCTTGAACTTGCATCTCCTGCATTGCAAGGCAGATTCTTAGCCACTGGGCTGCCAGGGAAGTCCCACCAATTCAGTTGTCTTTTGCCCTCCATTACATCGGATATGAAGTCAGAAGTCATTCAAATCACTGCTGATAGCTGTGTGCAATTTTTCTCTGGCAGTTCAGTTCAGTTCAGTTCAGTCGCTCAGTCGTGTCCGACTCTTTGTGACCCCATGAATCGCAGCACGCCAGGCCTCCCTGTCCATCACCATCTCCCAGAGTTCACCCAGACTCACGTCCATCGAGTCCGTGATGCCATCCAGCCATCTCATCCTGGGTCGTCCCCTTCTCCTCCTGCCCCCAATCCCTCCCAGCATCAGAGTCTTTTCCAATGAGTCAACTCTTTGCATGAGGTGTCCAAAGTACTGGAGCTTCAGCTTTAGCATCATTCCTTCCAAAGAAATCCCAGGATTGATCTCCT